>OZ022267.1:1936675-2209175 GCA_963978885.1 Nemotelus pantherinus
TATATATATATATATATATAAAAATATATATATATATATATATATATAAATATATGAACATAAACATATATATATATATATATATATATATATATATATATATATATATATATATATATATATATATATATATAAATATATATATATATATATATATATATATAAATATATAAATATATATATATATATATATATATATATATATATATATATATATATATATATATATATATATATATATATATATATATATATATATATATGTAGAATAATGAATTTTTGGCCAAAGTGATTTTAATACTAATGTTCTTCTTCGAAAATTAGTAAAAATTGTTCCATTTTTTTATAACAGGATAATGTTCTTCAGTAAACTATTAACTAATTACAATAAGTGCTGAAAGCAGCCTCCTTCCTTCTCAATACATAACTCTAATCTGCGAACTAATGATGGCCTCACTCTACTAAAATTATAACTATTACTTCTAATAATGTCACAGGCGATCTGAATTCCGCTCCAGAGGTCTTTTCTCGAGTTCACAACGGAACCGTAGACCACAGCTTTTAGGTAATGTCATAAATAAAAATCTAACGGATTAAGATCAGATGACCGCGAAGGCCAAAGAATCGGACCTCCGCGACCTATCCATCGTCCATTGAATTTTTCGTTCAAGTGAGTTCTGACTTTCTGAGAATAATGTAGTAGCGCACCATCGTGCATTAAGTACATATCGCTTTTCAAGGAGAGAGGGATCTTATCGTCCAACATATCTTCTGATTCAGTTTCCCAAAATGACAAATATGTGGTACAATTCACTATTGGGATTTCGAAGGGATCCAGCAAATGATTGTCAACTACCCCACACCGAACATATATTTTAAACCTACTTTGATGATGCCCTTCTATTGTGGCGTGTGGATTCTCTGAAGTCCCGTTGTGCAAATTATGTGTATTAAAAACACCCTCTCTATTAAATGTGGCTTCAACGGTAAATAGCACTTTTGCTGTTATTTCCGACCTCAGCTGACGCATCCAGCAGCATAATTCAAGTAGCGGTGCAGTATCTCCAACTTGAAATGCTTGTACCACTGTATAATGGTACGGATACAGGTGACTATCATGAAAATTACGCCAAACCCTCGATTGAGATACTCTAACTCTTTGCACTATTCTCCTGCTTCTGGTGTTCGGATCTGCATTTACCATCCACAATATATCGTGGCAATATAGCGTTGCGCTTACATCGGCCATCGTTTGCGACCATTTTCAGGATCCAAGCCTCAGCCGTTCCTGCGAAAATCGCTTGGGAAAATTCGTATTTATACTCGTGGCGCTTTTGTGAGAAGGCGTGGGCGTAGCGGTTGCTACTTGGTGTCAAGGACTCGTCTACATTGGTAATTTAATTGTGATCGATTTCAGAATTCGCTTTTATGAGAATCATTTTGAAACTCCAAATGAATTCTTCATACAACTAAGCCCACATTGGGCGCTTTTTCTGCTTGAGTTTTGGGGAGGAATTGGTGGAGTTTTGTTACCGGGTTTGGAGCAAGCGCTGTGCCGCTTGGTGCAAGGACGCGTTTCCGCTAACTCTTTAGTTTGATACTGATTTCAGGACCTAGGCATTAAGCCCATCCTGTGAAAATCGCTTGGGAAAATTCGTATTTTTAGTAATGACGTTTTGTAGGAAGGCGTGGATGTAGCGAATGTCAAGGATGCGCCTTCACTAGCTCTTTCATTTGCGACCATTTTCAAGATCCTTGCCTCAGCCAAATCTGAGAAATTCGCTTGGGGAAAATTGATATTTTTACAAGTGACTTTTTTCCTTCTTCATACAACTTAGCCCACATTGGGCGCATTTGCTATTTGAATTTTGTATCAGAATTATGAAGTTTCGTCATAGGGCGATAGATTTGTGCCGCTTCTTGTCCAGGTTGCGGCTGCACCGGCTCTTACATTCGCGACCATTTTCAGGATCCTAGCTTCAGCCGTTCCAGTGAAAATCGTTTGGAAAAATTTGTATTTTTAGTGATGACGTTTTGTAGGAAGGCGTGGATGTAGCGGGTGCTGCATCGTGTCCAGGTTGCGCCTCTGCTAGCTCTTTCATTTTCGACCATTTTTAGGATCCTAGCCTCAGCCAATCCTGAGAAAATCGCTTATGAAATTTCATAAATTTACTTGCTATGACTTATGGGCGCCTAGTCGCCTCATAGAATTTTGCGAGCATTTTCGTGACGGCACCGAATTCAGGGAGTTTGCTTATGGGAAAAGAATCGATGGCGTTTCGTGGGAAGGCGCGGAGGCATTTACGACCATTTTCAGGATCCTAGCCTCAGCCGTTCCAGTGAAAATCGTTTGAGAAAATTGTTATTTTTACTACAGTACATAGAATGGCAGCGTCATCTGCAACGGTATCTGTAGTTGTTTTGTTCTGAAAACCTTTTCTAGGTGAACTGCGAAGGCGGTGGCTTTCTCTGCATCATCCTTGGCCCATTGTCCGCTGGCGTTTCTAAGTGGGGCTTCCCTGATGGTAGGTTTGTATTATTTTTTCGGTTTCCACATCGAATAGCCGCCATTCTTAATGCTTTAACTTTAAACTTTAACTAACTTTAGCTCGTAGTCCTTCGCGAGTACCAACCTGAGCTTACTAGAAGTCTTGCTAAGTCGTGCTTCAGCATAAAGAGACTTGTGCAGCTGCCAATTTCTTCGTGGCAGTCTATTTCTTGTACAAGTTAAATAATATTCACGAAACTGATTCAAACTTATCTATGATGTTGGACGATAAAATTATAAAAGAATTTGATCAGTTTTCTAGAAAAAACATTTTACATCCGATCCGGAATATGGCTAATTTTCATTGCTTTAATAAGTCAATAACGGAATTTCTGATTAATAAGATACTATTTTCCTGGGTGTGTACATCCCACGATGGGCGCTATGTATTATAGTAATTATTATCTCAGAAAGTACATAAAATGCAACCAATATGGTAACATTAACTATTTTGAATTATTTACATAAATATTTGCAAAAAAGCTATTCAAATTATACATCCTGAACTGTTATTGTTTTTTTTTTTTATTGTATTCAATTAAATGAAATAAACCAATCTAACTAAGTTGTTCGTAACGGAAAATTGGCCAGTGAGGCTCTTAAAATGAATATTGGGAAACCCAAGGCACAGTTCTAGGACCTATTCTCTTTTCAATATTTATCGATGACCTCGAAATCTTTCGAACTGTGTCTTTTATTCTGTTTGCGAATCATACTATATCATTTATAATATTTACCATTAAAATAGCTCGTACCGACTGCAACTGCACAAAAAGATGAACTGTTTTACAATTTTCACATGCATAATTCAAAATTCATGGCATAATGATCTGAATTTTGTGATATTGCGGAAATTGAATTCGTGCCTAATTATCGGTAATTTTCTTAAATGAAAACTCAACTTCATTCATTTTACGCTTGAATTTAAGTTTTCTGTGGGTTTCATGCAAATCTGATCCATAAGTTTAATATCCATGCACTTTTACTACGTTACGGATGCCATCATATTGATGATATTTCAGATAGTACGTGCCTGAGATTAAAGCCAAAAATTGTTGACGTAAGAGAAATTTGGTTTTTACGTTTCAGCACTAAATCGAAAATAATATTTGATGATAAATTTTAAGGAACTGAAATGCATTTGTTTTCGAATGTCTTAGCTCCAATCACATAAAGCATCAATGGTCATCAAAACAATGATGAAGCTAAGATATCAATATATGAGTATATTAATATACTAAGATATTAATATGAGTTTTCCACAAATCTTTGACTCATTAACTTGGCACCTGATGGAAATTAAGTGAATTCGACGAAATTTCCAGGGAAATGCAATCGAATGAAACGAATGTGGGCGTTCTCATAAGAAATAGATCATCTTTACTAAACGATACCGTTGTGAAATTTAGAATAATATGAATTGTATTTAATGTTTACCAATATTTTCCTAGCTCAAAAAAATATTTTAATAAAAAAACCGATTTTTCCTTTCGAAGCTAGATATATTTTAATTTTGTGACAAATATCGATATTTCGAGGGTAATCTGCCCTCTTCTTCAGTGTCTATCGGTCTAATCTTAATCTAACTTATGTATGTTTCTTATAGAGCCTACTTTTAAAGTATTGACTTATACATCACCATTGTTCAGGCTAATTTGAACATTCATTTGATAGTGAGGAGGAAAATTTAATTAATATGGATAGTTAAATGTATTTTAGTAAAGTAATTAATAGGCAATTAGTTGGTAATTAGTATAAGCCAATTAATGGACAATTAGTTGGTAATTAGGGCAGTCAAATGGTAGCATAGGCCACGGGGCGTAATCGGGTGTTGGTTACCGAAGAAGCAATTGAAATCCCGAGAAATGCCTGCTGGAAACAACATCTACAGCTCTGCTACTGAATCCTACCTTCGTCCTCCCCGAAGATGTGATTTTACAATTTCACATCGGATGGCTGCCGGGAGCCTTCATGACATTTCAGATCATGAATGTTGCCAACGAAGGAGGGTGAGGGCGAGTTTCCCGCGCCTTAAATCGGGAACATTAACCAGACTGGCCCTCCAGGTTGGGGGTTGGGCAATGGGCCAATAACCCATTCCCGTAAAATTTCACTTATTCAGGAACCTGATACTTCGCCTCGGATACTTGGATTGGATCAACGAAAACGACCACGCAAACGAAATATGGACTACTCTATTGGAACCTGGAACGTGCGAACTTTGTACAGACCGCGGGCCATCAAAGCCCTCCTGGAACAGGTCAATCACTACAAAATAAACATTCTCGCTGTCCAGGAAACGAAACTGTTTGGTGCCGAGATTATGGACATGAGATCGTACACAATCTTCAAAAGCGGGAAGTCACGAATTTGGAGTGGCCTTCATCGTGGACAAAAAAATGAAACCGCTAGTAATCGGCTTCAAGCCTGTTAACGAAAGATTGTGTGCGATCCGCATTCGAGCAAAGTTTTTTAACGTTTGGCTCATTAACGTTCATGCCCCTACTGCAGATAAGGATGAGGCAGTGAAAGATAATTTTTATAACCTTCTGGAAAGGTTATATGATTCTCTGCCATCAAATGATGTTAAAATCCTGCTGGGCGACTTCAACGCAAAGGTTGGAAAGGAGGAAACACACCAATTTAGTCTTCACGACCTATGCAACGACAATGGACAACGACTGGTCGACTTTGCGAGTAGCACAAATCTCGTCGTAAGCTCCACGTGCTTCCCGCATCGTGACATCCATAAAAGGACATGGGCATCCCCCGACGGCCACACCTTTAATCAGATTGATCATATTCTGATTCAGAAAAGGTGGGCCTCTAGTATTTTAGATGTGCGAACCTTTCGTGGAGCCAACTGCGACTCCGACCACTACTTAGTCAAGACTCGATATCGATGTCGAATATCACTGTCGTATGAAGCCAGAGCAAGCTCAAGACGCAAGTTCGATGTCGACAAGCTTCGAAACAAGACGATGGAAGCCGAATATAGATCTGCTCTGGAAATGGAACTAGCTTCCACGCCTAACACCACGTCTATCAATGATGTTTGGACTACTATCAAAAGCGCAGTGAACGCAGCAGCCGAAAAAGTAGTGGGATATACAGCCGGGCAACGCAGAAATGAATGGTTCGACGAGGAATGTCAAGCCGCGTTGGATGAAAAGAATGCGGCCTACAAAATCCACATTGAACGACCGACTAGAGCCAAGAAAGAAAAATATGACGATCTTCGGAGAGTAGCTAATAAAATAATTAGACGTAAGAAACGAAAGCATTTTGACACCATGCTGAATAACATGAATGACAACTTTATGGCTAACAACACTCGACAAGCGTACAAAGTAGTGAGACACTTAAAGCAAGGCTTTAAACCACGAACTAGCCTATGTAGGGCTGCCGATGGAAGCATCATAAGTGGCTCAGAACAGGTGAAGGAAAGATGGGCGTCCTATTTCCAGCAAGTACTGAACGGAAATGTCCCCGCACCCGACGAATCGCCATCATTAATTGGCACATACTTTGACAGTGCCTCATCTCACCCCCCTACACTGGATGAAGTCCGACAGGCCATGGACCGCTTGAAACCCAAAAAAGCACCGGGCATCGATGGTATCCCCGCGGAGCTCCTGAAGACAGGCGAGATTTCCGTTTTAAGGGCAATCCATGGATTGGTGACAAGCATCTGGCAACAAGAAACGATGCCGGATGAGTGGCGAAAAAGCGTTATATGTCCCATTCACAAGAAAGGAGATAAATTGCTATGCGAAAACTACAGGGGCATATCACTACTTTGTACGTTGTACAAGCTCTTGACAAAAATTTTAGAGTTAAGGATTTCCCATCACGCTGAGAAAATTCTTGGTGAATATCAAGGTGGTTTCAGACGTGGAAGATCGACTACTGACCAAATATTCACGGTCAAACAAATTTTGGAAAAATGCTGGGAATTCAACATCGATGTCCATCAAATATTCGTCGACTTCAAACAAGCGTACGACAGCATCAACCGAACTGCATTATATAACATCATGCTGCAGTTCGGAATCCCAGCAAAGTTGGTACGACTGGTGAAAATGACCATGACCGACTCCACGTCACAAGTGCTGATCCAGAATAATATGAGCAACTCGTTTTCGACGAATACAGGGCTAAAACAAGGGGATGGATTAGCTCCGGTACTCTTTAACTTAGCGCTTGAGTATGTCATCAGAAAAATCCCCGTTGACACGAGAGGAACTTTATTATTTAAGACGACACAGCTAGTAGCTTACGCTGATGACATCAATATTATGTCACGTTCGTTCAACGACGCCAAGGAAGTATTTGTAGCTCTAGACGAAACCGCCAAGGAAGTTGGTCTTCAAATTAACGAACAAAAAACTAAAGCTATGACTCAATCAAGGAAAAGGTCGCCAATAAGACAAAACATAACGATAGGGGACTATAACCTTGAAAATGTAGACAACTTCGTATACCTAGGGACGAACCTCTCGAAGGATGGGAATGAGCTTGACGAAATCAAACGACTGATTCAATTAGCCAATAAGACATTCTTTTCGGTGCTTCCCACTTTAAAATCTCGATGCGTACACAGAAATACGAAGCTCCGCATCTATAAAACAATTATTAGACCTGTGCTATGCTACGGAAGTGAAACCTGGACGCTTACCCAGGCATCTGAAAAAGCCTTAAATACGTTTGAGAGAAGGGTATTGCGAAGGATCCTCGGTCCAATACGGGAAGAAGATGGATGGCGAATCCGATACAACAACGAGCTGTATACCATGTATGACGAGCCGGAAGTCTCTACCGCCATACGACTCCAAAAACTACAATGGGCTGGCCACGTCGAACGAATGAGCGACAATCGAATCCCCAAAAGATCTCTCAAGGGGCGAGCGAGCGGAGCCAGGCCAGTCGGTAAGCCGCACAAGCGATGGGAGGACTCGATAGATGCTGACAGCAGGTCACTTTTAGGAGCACCGAACTGGAGGACGCGGTCACTGAACCGAGACGAATGGAGGCGAATTATTAAGGAGGCTAAGGCTCGATTCGGGCTGTAGTGCCGCGATGATGATGAGTTCGTAATTAGTATAAGTCAATACTTTAAAAGTAGGCTCTATAAGAAACATACATAAGTTAGATTAAGATTAGACCGATAGACACTGAAGAAGAGGGCAGATTACCCTCGAAATATCGATATTTGTCACAAAATTAAAATATATCTAGCTTCGAAAGGAAAAATCGGTTTTTTTATTAAAATAAAAAAAAAAAAAAAAAATGAAGTTATAGAAGCATTGATCAAGGATAAAGTCCCTAACAACTTACAACCCCACATTTGATGAGGGTTGTAGTGGGACTACTTAAGTTTTGATTTTGGTGAAAGTTGGGAAGTGGCCTCAAAATTTATTTATAATTTATTTTAAGTGTCGGACACAATAGGAAAATCCTAACCTGGTAAGTTTAAATATGTATAAATCTTTCAATTCGCCGAAAGTTACTGGGATAATAAGATGTAAGATGCAGTCCGAAAAGTTCTCAAAAACTTCAAAAAAACATTGGTTACTTATTTTCATTATAGATCTTTACCATATGAATATTTAATGATAGCATCTGTTGGTAGGGAGATAATAAAAATGGTGCTGGTAGACCTTGGCTAGCACTAGATCTGCTTCACGTTGAGGCCAACCCAACCTGTGAATTTCGTTTCGATCCGATGATAGCTTTGTAACTTAAGGGGGTATTCTGGTCTAAAAATTGGAAGAAATCGTTTTTTTTTTGCATATTTTCAAAGTTTAGACCTTTAAGAATAACTCTTTAAGAGGATTTTTCGAAATTTGAATTATTTTGGGAGTTACAGTGATTTTCCCGACATACCAACTAAACCGATGCTGCCGGAGCAAATCATTAGTAGACAGTAGGTGTTATCCGATTACCTGGATGAAAGCTACTTCATATGAACTGTGTTTTCGCCGATATGTACCTGAAAAAGGAGTGTCCGGAAGGTCAGTGTAACGTATTTTGTTATTTTTATTTTGATGTTTCGTGTTCAGTTTGGATTAGTTTCAATCGTCGTTCACTGTGTAGTTTTTTCAGGGTTAATTTTGAATTTTTAGTGTAAAATGGACAGAAAAAGTGCAAAAGGGTCTAATTTGCGTCCTGATAGAATGATAAAAAGAAAAATCCCAAGTAATCGCTATTTTATGGAGCAAGGTGCAGCAAGTTTTACGAGTGCTTCAGCAGTGAAACTAAAAAGTTCGAAAGACATTGAAATTAAAATTGAAAATAGCTACGGATATTGTGTTTTAGAATTTTTTTCGGTTTTTACGGCTTTGTCTGCGGTAGTTGTTTATGCTATGTGCAAGGAAAACATTAAATTTTCTCGAAATGCTCCTCGTGTGTTGGGATTTAAAATTGCATTGCAATGCAGTTGTGATGCATCACAATGCATCAATTCATCACCTTTCATCAATAAAGCTTATGAAATTAATCGGAGAATCGTCGTAACAATGAGATTTTTAGGTGTAGGAAGAGAAGGCATTAATATATTTTGCACCATGATGGATATTCGCCAAGGAATATCTATTAGTACGTACTACAGTTGTCTCAAAAATTTGCAGACCGCTGCACGTGCAGTTTATGATATCATAATTTCAAAAGTTGCTGAGGAAGCCTCTGAACCTGAGGCTGAACCTACACATCTGACTGTCTCTGGTGATGGTACGTGGAAGAAACGAGGTTTCAGCTCACTGTTTGGAGTTACGACAATTATCGGGAAATACAGCAAGAAAGTAATTGATACGGTTGTTAAATCCAGCTTTTATTTATTTATTTATTTATTTATTGTCTAAATCCACAGAACAAATCCAATTATTGATTAGACAAGAAGAAAAAATAAAAATAAATACAAGTATATAAAATATGTAAGAAAAAGAAAATAATATGAAAACCAAGAAAGTTAATAAGAAAATATCATGAAACCAAGAAAATTAATAAATTCAGAATGAAGTTATAATACAAAAAAGAATAAAAAGCAAATCGATCGGAAAAGAAACAAACAAAATGAGTAAAATTAGGACATATTACGATTATAAGAGATAACGTTATTTTTTAAATTATTTTTAAACACAGATAACGTTTGAGGCAGAGGACCAAGGTTAAGGCTATTGTGTTGACGAGGCAAACGCAAGAGGGGGGAAAAGAAATAGGTGTCCGTACGGGCAAATGCAACATTAAAGGCAAATAATGTTCTATTAAGACGGCCCGGTTCCCTAACTGAAAGTTGAATGCTGGGGTCAACCAATATACTGCCTTTAAAAAGTTTAAAAAGGAGGCACTCGTCGAGGAACACTCTGCGTGACTCAAGGGAAGGAATTTGAAGGATGGAGAGGCGCATACTATAATCACAATATGGAATACTGTACTTATAGAACAACGAGCGGGTGAATCGGCGTTGCACGGATTCAACCGCATCGATCAAGTATCCATAATGTGGACACAAAATTTGGCAACAGTATTCAAGAACACTACGGACAAAGGAAAAAAACAGATAAAGAGAAGTGGAAAGATTAACAAAACGTTTAGAGGATCTGATGATGAAGCCGGAAAAACGAGAAGCCTTGGCAGTGACGTGAAGAATATGCAAGTCGAACTTTAATTTGGAGTCAAAAATCACGCCAAGGTCTTTGATATTAGAAACAACATTGAGAGGAGAGCCAAGGACACAGTAGGAAAAGAGCAAAGGGGATGTTTTGTGGGTGAAAGACATTTGATGACAATTCACAACATTTAAAGTGAGGGAATTAGCAGTGCACCAGTTAGCCAAAGTATCCAAATCGCACTGCAATATGGTACAGTCACTAGCGGATTCTATCACTCTGAAGATTTTAAGATCATCAGCGTACAAAAGGCAGGGTGAATTAAAGAGGGAAGGTAGGTCATTAATAAACAAAAGGAACAATAAAGGGCCAAGAATGGATCCTTGCGGAACTCCTGAGGTAGGAAAAAAAGGTGTAGAAGAACAAGAGTTAACAGTAACGACACAAGAGCGATCACAAACGTAGGAAGAGAACCAACAAAAAAGGGCACCAGAGATACCAAACCCAGCTAGCTTTGATAGAAGAACAGCATGGTTCACATAATCGAAGGCCTTGGCAAAGTCGGTATAGATGACATCTACCTGCTTTTGCTGGTCGATTGCGGAAGCAACGGTGTTTGACAAAGTTAATAAGTTTGTAACCGTTGACTTACCTTTGATGAATCCATGCTGTTCCCTGGCCAGCAAGGGCTGGACGAAAGGGTACACTCTATTGTAAACGACTCTTTCGAGAAGCTTACTAAAACAAGGTAAAAGGGATGTGGGACGGTAATTAGAGATGGAAGAAATATCACCAGCTTTAAGGATGGGAAATATGATGGTGGATTTCCAAAGGGAAGGGAAGGTTCCGGTTGAAATGCTGAGGTTAAAAATTATTGACAGAGGAATACACAAGGAAGATGAAAGGGATTTGGTGAAAAAATTTGGAATGCCGTCAGCACCGAAGCTAGTGCTTGCATCAAGAGATAACATTAACAATTCTACTTCTAATGGATTAGTAAGAAAAACAGAAAGGGTACAATCAGGAACTGGAAAAAAGGTTTAAGGCGAAGAGCTACTATGACGGGAGGTGAAGGAAGAGAAAAATTGAGCAAAAAGCTCACAAGAATCTTGAGGTGAGGACGCAGACTTATCATGAAGATACAAAGCGGAAGGAATGCCAGAGGAAGTTTTAAGGGATTTAATATAGGACCAAAAAGGTTTAGGATTGTCAGAAGTAATAGAAGTTTCGACATGCTCTAAATAAGCACGCATAGCATCATTGGCTGCCCTTTTAGCAGCAGCCCGTAATCTTTTAAAATTCAAAAGGTCATCAAGTGAGCCAGACCTTTTGTATTTGCTACGCACTGCATCTTTGGCTCTAAGAGCAATCGCGACATCAACGGTGAACCACGGAGGGTCGGAACTTCTTTTACAGCGAAAGGAAGGAGTGTAACAGGAAATTAAGTTAGACAAGAAGGAATAAAATTTGCAGACAGCATCATCCACACTTAGCCCTCTGAAGAAATTATACCAGTTAGTACAATTTATTTCATTGGACAAAGCAGAATAGTTAGCTTTTTTAAAATTGAAACGAAGTCTAGAGGCATGCTTGTCTTTAGACGAACGGTTCATAGTTAATTCTATACAAAGAGGAGGGTGATGAGGATCAGGGCGCACATACGGAGACAGAGAAGGACTCAGGCAGAGTGAAGAAGAGTGAAGGTTAGTCAGAACAAGATCGAGAATCCTGTTGTTAGTATTGGGTAAGTTGTTGAATTGTGAAAGTGAACAAAGGGACAAAAAGGAAGAACATGAAGAAGAACATAAGAGTTCTAGCACAATAAATCATAAAGGGAGTTCCGGAAAAATGGAAGTCGACGCTGTAATTGAAATGTTCAAACGGTCAGTTGAAAAGCATGAAGTCAAATATGCAAAATACATCGGAGACGGTGACTCGAAAACATTCAAAGGCATTCTGAACATAGACCCATATGATAGTGATCCTGTAGTGATAAAGAAAGAGTGTGTTGGACATGTGCAGAAAAGGATGGGTTCTAGGCTACGAAAAGTTAAAAAAAAAACAATGCTGGTATTTGTGGTAAAGGCCCTGTAAAATTAACGGACAATGTAATCAATGAATTGACTTTATACTATGGTTTAGCTATTCGCCGAAACCCTGAGTCTGTTGAAAATATGAAGAAAGAAGTGTGGGCTACTTATTACCACAAAAGTTCTACTGATGAAAATCCACAGCACCAGTATTGTCCACCTGGAGAATCCAGCTGGTGTAAATGGCAAAAAGCTGTTTCTGAGGGTACTCTAAAAGACTTTGTTCATGAGAATCCACCATAGAGTGAAGAAGTCTTGGAGGTAATAAAGCCATTATACGAGGATTTGTCTTCGGAAAACTTGCTGACCAGATGTTTAGGTTCAGAAACCCAGAATAATAATGAATCACTGAATTCACTAATCTGGTCTTTTTCACCTAAACATATACACGCTGGAAGCCACACCATTGAAATAGCGAACAACATAGCTGTTTGTATTTTTAATGAAGGTTTTTTACCACTTTTGAAAATTATGGAAACCATGAACTTAAAAATCGGACCTGAAAGTCATGCGTTCGCCAACAAACGGGATCAGCAACGAATAAACCGCTCCGAGCTCCGAGCCTCTGAAGCTTCTAAAGAGGTTCGAATTGCTCGTTTGGCTGAAAGAGCTTCAGGAAATCTTCCGTTTGAAATGGAAGAGGGAACATTGTATGAGGCAGTGATCGCCGATTAAAAAAATGTAAGTATAACATATCATTAAACGACTTACACCGCCCGAAATGAGAGTCCAAACTTCAAACGCGTTTTTCTCGAAACTACTTTTTTCGATACGATTGACATGATATCTCAAGTTCTAATAAACCGATTTACTTCAAATTTTGCACAGACCCTCTCAACACTTACAGATTTGATCGGACGTAGGGGTTTTTGAAAACTTTGCTTTAACTCTTTTTAAAAAATTCCCAAAGTTGAAAAAATGAGGCAAAAAAATGATTTTTTTTTACATGAACGCCATTTTGCGAGAAATTTTTTTTTTTCAAATCGCCTACGTCAGACGAAATCTACATAATTCTTTTTAAAGAATTAATCAAAAATGTAGGTATGTTTCAGATGTTCAGAAGAATTGGAATCATGTCAACCAGGAGACAACTTTTTTTTTACTCCCTACTTTGCTGGCCTGTAACTATATCAATTTTGAATTTTTTTGTTTGCTGAATACATTTTCATACTCTTTATATGTTAATAAATAACTGATAAAAAAATGGAAACTGTAAATGTTTATTGTTTTATTTTATTGCGTCCGTAAAATCAGTTAAAAATCGAGTCTCTAGATCAGAATACCGCTTTAAAGGAGTATAAAGAAATTAAAAAGGAGTATAAAAATTTTTCAAACTTTCAAAATCCAAATTTATGCTGTTTATTGAAAATACAATCATTACCATTTGAAATGCCAATGATAAAATCGCATAATAGAGATATGAAAAAACTGCCGGGGCGGACAATAGATAAAATTTGTTAATTGTTTGCATTTTTATTTTCAAAGCACGAAAATTTTCCAGGAACATCGATGATTTAAAGGATTTTTTTTCCACGAACCTGCCGTAGATATACATGGTTTCTCGCACACTCATGTGCAGTTCAAGTCATGGATAGTTTTAGAGTCAATATCGATTTATTACGTCAGAAGCTATGACAAATCGAAATTTGCAAAAAAAAAACCATTGCCTACTTGAATCTTTTTGCTGATATACATATATATATATATATATATATATATATATATATATATATATATATATTATATATATATATATATATATATATATATATATATATATATATATATATACATACATATATATATATATATATATATATATATATATATATATATATATATATATATATATATATATACATATATATATATATATATATATATATATATATATATATATATATATATATATATATATATATATATACATATATATATATATATATATATATATATATATATATATATATATATATATAAATAATTTAGGACCTGAATTTTCAGCCAAACAAATTTAATACTAATGTAATAAAAGTTCAATACCAGCTCCGGATATATAATATGAACAGTTTTTTTCGCTGTCGAAAAACATTCGAAAATATTTCAAATATTTATTGTTGTACAAAAGCTCATATTATTTGAACAGTTTTTTAATTTGAACAGTTTTTTTTCGCTGTCGAAAAACATTCGACAATGTTTCAATTATTTATTTAATTGTTGTACAATAGCTTATATTACCATATTGATTGCATTTTAAGTACTTTCTGGGGTAATAACTATTAAAATACATAGTGCCCAACGTGGGCTGTTCACTTCTGTAAAAATAATCAATTATTAATCAAAACTTTGAATTAACCATCCATGTATAGTGAATCAGGAAGATCAGATAATACTTTCGATAAGTCTCATACGAAAATATGAAATAGAAGAGGGTCTAGATGACTGCCTTGCGGTACACTACAGTTAATGTAGACTTTCTAAGAAGTAAAAAAAAAAATTAATCCCACGGCAACGCTCGTACAAGTTGAGGCAGAAAAAAAAAGACAAGGATACAAAATTAGATTAAATTAATTGAGCCAGGAAACTAAATGAACTTTTAGAAATCTTGAAAATTTCTTTCACGCTTACTGAAAATCATTTGCATCAACCAACCGCTACTTCCGGAGTCTCGAAATTTTTGCATCACTTTTTCAATATTGTATTGACTTAAGCAAATGTATGAAGCCGTTTAAATTCAACCATTTTATAGTTTCTCTCTTCGTGCATCTACAATTTTAGAATTTTATAGAAATTTCAAGAATGTCGATGTTACACAAACGTCTCAATTTACTGCTTTATAATTCATGACATGTTTTTCCTTTTAATTATTAATTTGTTTTTAGATTTTTCAATTTTTCCATTTTCAAGCGAGGCAATTTCTTTTTGATTTGACTATTTTTTTTTTTAAATTTATTGAATACTTTCGATGATATTTTTTGAATTTATTTTGTTAGAAGAAGCGCGATTGTAATATAATAAACGACTTCAAGCACATGAAATCCGGTAAATGGGGACGAAATAAACGAAGAGGAATACTAATTTATACGATTTTTCCCCTATCATGAAATACTACTGTTCATGATGCATCTGAGATTTTGATGATAATAGTTCTATAAAATAGTAATTCAAGTAGCGCATACTTTTTTAAACAAATTAACTACAAATAATCACTAGACTACATAGCGCCCAATGTGGGTTGTTCACTTCTATGATATAAAAATAAGTCTAAAAATTATTCTATTGACTTAGTACATTCCGAAGCAGTGAAAATCATAAATTCAATCAAAAATACTGATTGAAAATTTGTTGATTGCTCTCTGACATTTTCGTAATCAGAACTGCCGTTTCAGAAGTATCATCATAATTAAATCAGTAAATATTTCTATTTGTTAATCGATCTCAATCGATTCCTGAAATTGTTTATCAAACTCTGTAAAACCACAATATTCATTGTCAATTTATTCTTAAAACACAATATTTATCGCATCCTTATCCAAGCTCCTTTAACTAATACGAGCAATAAACAAAAGAATTAAGTAGGTACCATACCACAATGTCGCGACTCGTTCATTTACAATATCATATTGTTGTATCTTTGTGATTTCCTAATCGACGATAATTAGCATAGTCTACGGAATATTTGATTTCAAACCGGATATGCAACGCGGATATTTGCGTTACGATTGTTGATATTATCATATAAATGAAAATTCCAAACTAGTGGCAGCGGAAAACCAGATAGGCATTTGTTTATAGCAAAAGCAGTTTATAGCAGTCGGCCAAGCCACCGAAAAGGGCATACACAGCTGATTCTAACGAGAACTGAGTGCGAGTATCTGAATCCGGACAATAGCTAGCCAGCTAAAGCAATCTAAAGACAGACAAATATCAAATCGCTGATAGGGAAAATCATAAGGAAAATGTACGTTCATAAATTGGAGGGCGAGAACTGAACGGGGATGACAAGAGTCTTAAACTTGCCATAAATAAAATTTTGATTATATCCAAAGCAGAAAGTAATGGCGTGCCGCCCACTACCAGGCAAACAGGCATGTGCCCGTGAAAATCTACAATCTCAAAAAATTCCGAATTCGTGTGATCTCGAATATATGGATATAGTTTTATCCTCGCCGGTTCGGACATTACGGCTTCTCACACCATTTTCAAATTCAAGATATCCAGTGGCTTGACTAAGTGGATCTTGTTTCGCAAGATGTGTCAGGGCGACCCGAAAAATTACTATGCATCCAAACGCAATCTAGACAGGTCTGTGCTACGAATTTTGGTCTAGGCGCACCAACTGAAAACTAGCGGTCTGCGATCGGTCTTCAAGCGACAGACAGATTTTAGCTCCGTTTGAATGTAAGAAGAACAGCCGGCCTTTCGACACTGTCCATCCGTTCTAAGTAATTGCAAGCGAAACAAGAAAGAAAAGTCAAAGACGTACCAAATAAAAATGATACACAAAAAAAAATATATATATTAATTTGGGAAATAACAATTTTCTTGGTTCAGTGTGATTTTCTGCCGTTTTAGCTGCCACTGCTGATCACTGCCACTGCTGGTGCGCTCAAGCAACTTGACTAGCACAGTTGTTCTTGTTGTTGCTTCTGTTGCTGGCCATTACATTATTTTTATTATTATTAGCCTCGTTAGAATATTTCGAATTTATAGTATTTTTAGGATTTTTGCATAGTGGTCATATTTTCGTCGTGCTCTCCTCCAATGTGTGCTATTCTTCTCCTTGGCAGTTGTATTGCTTTTGCACCGCGTACCACCGTTCAGCCAATACAAGATTTACTCTCTCCTCTCGCGCGAAATCCACTACTGTACGTAGAAACCATCACACCACCACCGCCACCGCCACCTCGCAACTCACCACCTATCTTAACACACGTATTTGATACACTTCACTTTTTGTAAAGAAGCTTTCCCTCTTCTGATTCTTCTGAATTTTTCGATGCAGTATTTTTTGTTCTCTACAATTGTCTGCTGGTCAGTCGGATATCTGTCGACGCGCCCATTCATTTTGAATTCCGATTCGAAATGGATTATTGCCGACACTCATAATCTGTTCACCTATTCACACTTTCAGAACACACCGCCCGCTGTATAAATTCGATAACACATAGTGATCCGGAATAAAGTTAAAAAAAAAAATAATAATAATATGTTTCAATCGAAAAAAGCAATCGCATTGTTTCGGTGTTTTTTGACAGTTTAGTGCAACTTCCTGAATAGTTCCAACTGTGATATTTTATTATTCGTTTCCTTTCAGTTTTCCTTTTTGAACAGAAAAACCCCTGTAAATTATATTTATCTCAGGGAAAAATAAATAAAAAACAGTATTCCGACAAACTCCGTGAACTTTTGAGAAACCAAAAACAAAAAAAAAAATTTTCAAAAAATTTTAATTAACAAACAAAATGTGTCAAAATCTAGTGAATCTGTGGTGTGTGAAAATTTTTCCAACGACATTTTTTTTATTGGCCAAACGACGTTGCGTTTCTTTAGTTTAGGTTTTCTGTATTTCAACGCACGAAAAAGATGACGATGATGATGCAGATGATCATCTTAAAACTGGTCGTCATGGATTTACTGGCACCGATATCCAATTATTAACCGAAACCGTTTTGTTTTTCGAAAAATTCCTACTCAAGTCTACTGGTCGGACGCTTGCCGGGAATAAAATTCCTAAGATACCTAAGCCAATTTCCCTCCCAGCTCGAAATTATTATTGTGAAAATTTTGGTTACACAATTTCGAAATATTTCGTATGTGCTTTATTTGAAAGCGCCATCAATGTGATTATGCCAACAACAAACAAATCGAATGAAGTAGAAGATAGTGAATGATAATGGTGAAATTGTGTAAAATTGATCAGATCTATGTTTGTGCATTATATCGGAATGACGGGCGTAGTAAAAATTTTGGTTGTATGAAATGTCAAAGTTTATGGGTAAGTTTGTTTGTAGTTTTCATCGACTGGTAGGGCTACAGTAGACAGATAATAATAAAATTTGCAAGAAATAGATTTATATGAAGCATAATACCTTAGGATTTCAGCAATATGTCTGCTACAAGTCTGATTCTCATAATTCTCGCTTTAACAATATCCATGAAGTATTAGTCTTCTGAGGCTGGACCCACATTGGACGCTGTCCAAAAAGGAATGTTTATACTTTTTTTTTTGAATCACTCCAGTTAGATTTTTCGAAAATTTTACGGATATGCAAGCCATTAGAACGTAGTGCATATTTATAGTACAGTTACACGTCAAATTGTTAGTTGTAGTATAAACCAGTAAAGTGTTCTCTAGTTATAGACACATTCATTTCAGTAGATAGATAAGATAAAGTGCTATTCAAAATTGTCCGTAGTTTTTGATTAATTCTATGATCCGTAAAAAAAAAATATTCAAAATATGATTTTAAACTGCATGTCTACAGGATTTTTTTTTCAGTTTCTCATATTTTCTCGAACTTTTTATTTTGTCACTGGATTCGAAAAATTCGCCCCTAATTAACAAATGTTGACATATTCCAATCGAATTGAGTCAAATCATGGGCGATGCACGTTGTGCAACTTGAGATCGTCTGCATAGAGTAAATGAGGTATGCCTGCTAGGACGTCAGATAGGTCGGAAATAAATATATTGAAGAGAAGTGGACCAAGATGGCTACCTTGGGGTACACCAGAGGTAGCACTAACGTTTTTCGATAAAAATCCTTGAAATTTTACACATTGTGTTCGATCGCGAAGGTAGGAGGTCAGCCAGCTGAGTAAAGACCCGGCAATACCGAATTTCTGAAGCTTTAGAATCAAGGTAGAATGGTCAACTCTGTCAAACGCCTTACTGAAGTCAGTGTAGACTGCGTCAATTTGGTATCCTTTTTCCATTTTGCATAGAACGTCAGAGATAAGGATTGTCAAATTCGTGGTAGTTGAGCGACCTTTTCTAAAGCCATGTTGTTGCTCGTTCAAACGGGAATCAACAAGCGGAGAAAGTTTATCGTATACCACCTTTTCGAAAAGTTTCGGAATCGAAGACAAAATGGCACTGCCCCTATAATTTCGGATACAGCGTCGATCACCATTTTTGAATATGGGTGTGACATACGAAAGCTTCCAACAGAATGGGAAAAACCCCGACGAAAGTGATCTATTAAAGAAAATATGCAAGGGAGCTATAAGCTGCTCTACACAATTGCGCAAGAAGGTCGGAGGAAGAAGATTAGGCCCAGGACCTTTGTTGCAGTCGAGATCCAAAATAGCTTTACGTATTTCATCACGGGAAATTTCTAAATGGCTCACAAAAGCTGTTGAAGCTGAATCAGAGGAAGAAAGGTGCGTGTTTGATGGGTCTGGTGCATTAAAAATTTCTTGGAAACTATCAGCGAATAGGTCACATATCTCTTTAGGAGAGGAAGACGTTACATTATGAAGAAACATGGACGATGGATAGCCAGTAGTTTTTCGCTTCACATTAACAAAATCGAAGAATTTTTTTTGGGTCGTGGACTATATTTTCTAATGTAAGTGTCATAAGGCTAATGAGACTTTGCTAAAAATTGCTTAGCAACTTCATTATATTCTTCCTGAATAGCAGGACTAACATCGGTATTTTCTTTAATAAGCTTATAAAGTTTGTTCCTACGATTTCGCATATGCCTAAGGTCCCTATCAAGCCATGGCTCAGACAATTTATTCTTTTTTTTTTATCTTTGGAACATATCTTTCAACGGCGTCAAATATTTTATTGTAAAAAGAGGAAATGGCTGTCTCGAGATCTTGTGTTGAAAGAGTAGTCGACCAATCAGTAGTATCAAGAACATGTTTAATGCTTTCAATTTGGATGGATATTTGCGAATTTTAACATCCTCCCTCTCGTGGAACGTTGTGTTCAACAATTCGTTCTGTTTCTGGTGCTACGGTGAATTGTACTCGGGATTGGCTATTGTTTCGTAGAGCCGGTATTGGAGGATTGAAGCGTCTTGTTGCGAAGCGTTTCCATAGAAGATAGATGAGGAGCATGAGACCGATGAATAGACCTATGTAACCTATGCGATAGATCTATGTAACCTATGCTGAACTGATGGATGTAGTGATGGCTGATGGTGAAAGATGCTTCTGTAGCAAGTAGCTGGTTTACTTGGACATGCACGTCCTTAATTTCATGCGAAATCTGGTGAATTTCTTGCGGCTTATACTTGATTTCAGTGGCCTTGAATGGTTTTGCGAGATTAGTCAAGTCTCTTGTAGATGTATAAGATGTTTGCGTTTTGGATGAATAGACAGAACGCGCCAAGAGCGTAGTTGAGTCGTCTTTAATGAGGCAGTCTTCACTGATGTTGAGTATTCCAGATCTTATTAGGGAGTGTTGGGCTATGAAATCTCCATATCCACGTATATTAACGTTTCATTTCTAGTAACGTATATCCAATGATTTGGGTTAGTGAGCTGTACAAGTATAAGTATAAGAATTGTGTTTTTCAATAATTTTGCATGTGGGTAGCCACAGAGAATTAGTGAGGAATCCAACTTCGCAGCTTCCGACTGATGACTCTCTTCGATATAGCGAATGAATTTGCTTGCAGAGGTAACTGGATGATCTTACGCGAGAGCATGTGGCTAATTCCGGCTCAGACAGGAAGTAGTAGTCTTCGTGATGCAAAATGATTATTAAAAACTTTGATGAGGGTTCGATTTCAAGAAACGAGCTGTTCACAAAAACTGGAACAGGAATGATTCGAAATAGGTTGAATTTTTAGTTCAACAGTAGTGGAAACTTAATTCGGAATATTGTCTGCTCCTTCGTAACTCGAACTTCTATGGACATCAGGTTGTACAGCTCTAGAAGACTGGACCGTCCAGTTGGTAGACACAGTGTCGATGGCAGACATTTCTTGATGAGTGTTAGCTGCTGTCGCAACTGCCTTGGAGTTAGAAGTAATGGGTTAATTCGACTATGATGTGTGTCTATTATTGTGCTCAGCGTAATTGACTGTATTTGTTGAAAGTTGGCTATTGCTAAGGTTAGTCGTATTGACAGAGAATTGAACAGTCCCAAAGCGCATTGCTCTTCAGCTGCCTTTGTTATTTCATTGTTTGTTCAGTTGAAATATTGTTTGATTTAAGTAGTGCTCAAAGCCTTGTAATTGTTGTTACATTATTTCTGTGGATTTCTTGACCAGGTTGATAGTTGAATCAACGATCGATGTTTGATTTTGTATTTAATGTTGTAAATTATGCTGATTTTTCTCCAGATCGCCTATGATGTCAGACATTTTTTCTGCGTAGGATGAATCCAATACTCCGAATAAGGAATGAGCGATGTTTCCAACAATGTCCATGGGTGATCGTTTTAGTCTTAGCTGAGGACCATGGCTAAGAAGTTCGTTACTGTTTTGAAGTCCTGCCATCGTGATGGAGAACTGAGTTATACTTGGTTGACAGCCTTCACTTTTCCTTGTCGAGTTGCAAATTTTGCTTAATATTTGGATGCCATTTTTTATGTTAAGTAATTCCTTCCAATAGAAATCCATTTCATAATAAACGACTATACTCCAATCGTTAGGAGAAAGGTGAGTTGTCCCTAAACCTTCAAAGTATAATCCTGGGTCGGTTTTAAACGGGGTAATAGTAACTGAAATTCATGGAAAATGCTGGTAATATTAAGCCCACCAATAGAAGGATACTTAATGGAGAAGGTATTCGTCGTGTTCTTTTAGGTGCCTTATTATGTGTTGAGTTCCTTTTTCCGCCGTCGTGATTTGAGGCTTCTTCGACGTCTTGGAGGTTTGCACTGGTATTTGTCGAATGAAGCAGATCAGAGTCATCGGTGTTGTGGCTATCAACGGGTGTGGCTATCCGGACCGAATTTGGACATCTGCCACGCGTACCAAACCACCATTTCCTTTGATGGTTTTGATTATGCGTCTTAAGTTCCATTTCAGTGGTGGAAGATTGTCGTCCTTCATAATGACCATAGTACCGGCTTTCACGTTGTCACAATGCTGCTTCCACTTGAAACGTTGCTGTAACTCACTTAGATATTCTCTTGACCACCTTTGCCAGAACTGGCTTCGGAGTTCGGATACTTGTTTCCAGTTTTTATTCAGTGACCGTTTTGTAGAATAGACGTGAGGGTCAGCCATATTTGTCAGCGGTTCTCCAATCAGAGAGTGGCCTGGCGTCAATGCAGCAAGATCATTTGGATCCTCGGACATTGGGGTAAGTGGCCTTGAGTTGAGGATTGCTTCGATTTCTGCCATCACTGTTTGGAGGTGCTGGTAAGAGAGTGACGCAGCTGCGACATCTTTTTGGTCTTGGTCTTTGCTGATTTAACAGCGACCTCCCATAGCCCACCGAAATGGGGAGACCGAGGTGGAATAAAATGGAAGTGTGTGTGCTTGTTAGTGAAGAAATGCATAATTTTTTCTTGTGCATGGTGGGAACTTTTCGGAGCACACTTTTCCACCTACCCTAAAATGTGGTAGATAAGTTTGTATACATGTTTTTTTTCATGCGCCTCTTAAACATAGAAAAACAAACTCACAAACATGCCAAGTCGTAATCAAAATCGTATAATATCAACATGCCGTTGAGAAAGACGATGCTGTTAGTAACAAATGTTTAGATCAATATATCTCAAAAACGGTTATGGTCACAGGAAAAAGTTATCAAATCTTTTTTGTTGGAAATTTTCTAAGCTACAAATTCGTCATACATTGTTTTTCTGAAGACGTAGCCGTTACTGAGATATTTAGGAAAGGTCACTTTCGGTGATCTTTGACCCCGTATAAAAAGTGACGCAGCACTCGGATCGATGGGGACTTTTAACATTTTGTTCAACACACCAATACCAAGGTTCACACCAAAATTCAGTTTTCCCCTAATTTTTCCGAAGTTTCGCCTTTTTTGTGTCGGATTTCACTGGACCATTGCCTAGATCTTCCTCTATATCTAATAAGAGCCTGGAATGTACCTTTCTATCTTAAATTCCTATCAACGTTTTCAAACATTCGCTGATTAGGTACTCTTCGGTTTGGAAACCTTTCCTGGTAAATCCGCCTGCCCGATGCAGCGTTTCTGCCAGCTTCACTATATACTAAATGTATGTCCGCATATTCCTCGTGAAAAAACAAGACAATTTTTCAAAAACAATTATTCTAACCACTACAAAATTCTTAACACTAAGATCTTATTCACAAGAACACCACAAATTCCGAGTACAAATCTGAACAAGATCACTATTTTATAATATTCTTTCGCTATTTAACTCACTCACTCACTGTGTGGTAATTGATTATCACTAAGATTTTTGCTTACTTTTAAAGGACTACGACTACGCACATCTATCTACAATTGTTTAAAAACGCCGCCCCACCCGTATTAGTCTGAAAGTTGAAACTTTTAGCAGGTAGAAAATAACGGCTTAATTTATCTACAAGAGGATGAAATGTATTGTTGTTGCATTTATTTATATGTTTCTTTAATCGGGAAGAATCGAAATTTTTCATTCTTAAGTACTAAGATTTTAAAGAAAAAATAATAAAAGTGATAAGAAAATGCCACCCTATTCCTTAAAAAAACAACAAATGAATATCTGTCTGGAATTTTATTTTGTCTTTTGAATAGTCGTTAAAAAATACCCCAAAACAAGTAGGAAATAAAAAGTTACAACGTGTAATACGAACCACGCGTTAAGGATTAGTTAAACAATTCCGCTTTTGCTCTCTATCTATAAGTTACATTTGAGGAAATCACTTGGCATGTTTGAAAATAGGTATAAACATTTAGGTATCAAATTAAAGGCAATCTAAATCTGAAAACAAAAATGTACCATTTTATGGGATTTTACCGCAAAGTCAATTCAGTGAAATTTGAAAAATTTTAAAAAAAATTTTTTTTTTTTTTAAATCTTTGAAACCGTCTAGCTTTTGATGGGAGCGTGATAGGGAATTTGTTTACACATAATTGGAAAGGCAAAATGATTCTCTATCAAGCGCATTAGAATGTATATTACAGGCCGCATTAGAATTTATATTACAGACGCTACGGGATAAAAAAGGCAGAAGGGTCTTAAAAATTTACAAAATTTTTAACCCCCTCTTCCTCCCAAACGAAGCTCCACCTGGCAAAGAGCCCCTACAATTTTTTACTTGCAACATCAGAATCTACACGATGGCATATAGTAGTGCACTTATTTACGAGACACCCTGCATATATATATATATATATATATATATATATATATATATATATATATATATATATATATATATATATAATAATATATATATATATATATATATATATATATATATATATATATATATATATATATATATATATATATATATATAATTATATATATATATATATATATATATATATATATATATATATATATATATATATATATATATATATATATATATATATATATATATATATATATATATATATATATATATATATATATATATATATAAATATACAGTGGCTCACAGCTTATTTGATACAGTGACTATTTAAAAATGCAAATCACTGTAACCTTGAAATGAAGAACTCTGTCCTAAAAATTTAAACGCATTTGACTAGGTTCATGTTCAACGAATACAATGCAAACAAAAAATGTTCCAGCAATATTCCACGGCGTCCCGTAAAAGAGAAATACCACTGGCGCAGAAAAACTGCAGCTCACAGCTTATTTGATACAGACACTTCAATGCGAATCAACTTCTGTTTGTCGCGCCGTTAATCTGTGTTGTTTTTGTTTCTTGAATTTTTGATTGTGTTTAGACATTGGCTTAGGTAATTTTTAGCAAGATCTTGTAAGCTGAAGTGCCAAAATGAGCCAAAATTGTAAAATGGGTTATCGCACCACAATTGAACAGCGCGAATTGATATTAAACCACTTTCAAAAAGAACAAAGTGTTCGAAAAATTGCTGAAAGTGTGAGTTTGAGTGTTTCTACAGTGCAGCACATAATTGAGCGCTTCGTACACGAAAATCGGGTAGAAAATTAGAAAAGAAATGCGCCAAACAATATTTTCACCGTATCCGACGAACGATACATTGTAAGGAAAGTGAAAGCAACTATGAAGATTTCCGCTCCAAAATTGGTTTCTGAGGTTCATCGTGAATTAAGGAAGTCATGTAGTGCTGAAACCGTGCGACGAGTGCATCGCGACCATGATTTCAACGGGCGAGTAGCTTGTAGGAAGCCATTCATTTCCAAAAAAAAATACAATAAGCCGATTTGCCTTTGCCAAAGAGCATGTGGGAAAGCCATCCGCGTTCTGGAATACGGTTATATTTGCGGACGAGTCCAAGTTTAACATTTTGGGCTCCGACGGAACTTCATATGTCTGGCGCCAGGCAAACACTGAGCTAAACAAAGAGAAGCTCAAAGCTACTGTGAAGCATGGTGGTGGCAATGTGATAGTTTGGGCCTGCATGTCCGCAGCCAGAGTCAGAAATTTAAAGTTTATTGAGGAAACAATGGACCAAACAAAGTACCTTGATGTACTCAAAAACAATTTGCTGCAAAACACTGAAAAACTGGGTGTTCGCAACCAATTTCGGTTGTACCAATACAACGATCCAAAGCACAAGTCAGGAATTGTGCAGTCCTGGCCAATTTGGGAGTGCCGTCATTTGATGTCTCCGCCGGCACAGTCACCAGATATGAACGTCATTGAGAATCTGTGGGCTTTTTTGGATAACAAAATTAGAAAACACAAGATTTCTAATAAACAAGACCTGACGAAAGCACTGCTAGAGGAATGGCAAAAAATTACTCCTGATATCACAAAAAACAATCGTTGATTCAATGCCGAATAGGCTCCAGGCTCTGCTTAAGGCTAAGGGCTATCATACGAAGTATTGAAATTAACAGGAAACCTTATAATTCACAATAATTTTAATGTTTAGTCAAACTGTATCAAATAAGCTGTGACATGAAATTTGTTATTACTTTTAGTTTTTTGTTTTTTAAGATAAAAAACACCAACTTTGTAGCAAATATAAACTTGTTTAATAAACAACAAACATTTTTCTTCAAAATGGTGCTCAAATTTTTTTTATATTGTTATTATGTTTTGAGTTATTGCAATTTAATTTTTTAAAGAAGCACTGTATCAAATAAGCTGTGAGCCACTGTATACATATATATATATATATATATATATATATATATATATATATATATATATATATATATATATATATATATGTATATATATATATATATATATATATATATATATATATATATATATATATATATATATATATATATATATATATATATATATATATGTACTACTGTGGGCAAAAAATAATAAGACTTTTTAATTTAAATTTCGCGCGGAAATCCATTCGTCGAAATTTTTTTTTTCTACGTTGGTATGACTGTCAGTGACATCTATGCCAAATATCACATCAAAGTAATCATTAGTGTTTAGTATACGCTTGTCTTTCTGAAGTACAAAAAGTACATTCGGCGATTTTTACAATGAGTGAAATTATTCAACAATGAAGTTCCATTAAATTTTGTGTGCGGAATGAAATTTCTAGTGCCAAAACGTTCAGAATGTTGCAAAAAGCCTTCGGCGATAATTGTATGTCGCGAGCAAGTGCTTTTGATTGGAGCAAATTATTCAAAGAGGGTCGAGAACGCGTTGACGACGAACCACGTCCAGGACGGCCATCAACATCAACTGATGATCAACACGTCAATAAAATCAAGGAATTTGTGCTCGAGAATCGACGATTAACTGTCAGAGACCTTACTGATATCGTTGAAATATCGGAAGGATCAGTGAAAACCATTTTAAAAGATCATTTGAGCCTAAGAAAAGTGAAAGCACGATTGGTTCCAAAATCACTCAATTTTCTTGAAAAACAGCGTCGCGTTGACGTCTGTCAAACAATGCTTTCCAACTACCAGGATGTCACGAAACGTATTATAACTGGCGACGAGTCTTGGATCTACGCTTACGACCCGGAAACAGACGATCAATCGGCCGAATATCGTGCCAAAGGTGAGCCGAAGCCGAAAAGACCACGTAGAAGCAAGTCAAAAATCAAGGTCTTGTTGACAGTTTTCTTCGATCATCGAGATGTGGTGCACTCCGAATTTCTTCCGACCGGCCAAACTGTCAACAAGGAATACTATTTGAGTGTTATGCGTCGTTTGCGCGAAGCGGCCGGAAAAAAAGAAGAAAATGAGGCCGGAATTATGGGCCGACAACTCTTGGTTTTTGCACCACGACAATGCACCGTCGCATACCGCATTGATTCTTCGTGAGTTTCTCGCCAAAAATTCAACCAATATCGTTCCACAACCACCGTATTCGCCTGATTTAGCTCCGTGTGACTTCTGGCTGTTCAGCAAACTCAAGCGACCGCTCCGGGGAAAACGTTTTGAGTCAATTGAAGACATTAAACGTGAATCGCTACGCGCATTGAAGGCTATTCCGGAAATTGAATTTAACAACTGTTACGAGGATTGGAAAAAACGTTGGCATAAGTGTACTGCGGCCGGGGGGGATTACTTTGAGGGGGACGAAATCGATTTGGCAGAATAAATAAAGAATTTTAAAATTATGAACAAAGTCTTACTATTTTTTGCCCACAGTAGTATATATGTATGTACAGTGGTGGACACCTAAATAGAACACTATCCTCGCAGGCTGTTCAATTTAAATTTGCTGGAAACATGCAGTGAGGAATTGAATGTTTACATTTCTTATCGCATGCTCACATATCGGAGAACTAGTTTTGAGCACCGTCATAAAATACGCAATGCATCTTCCCATTGCATTGCGTATTTCAGTGTAAAAGGAAGTGTTTTTATCTGGTCACCTAAATAGTACACGCTTGATTTTAGTGAGTCGAAGTGAATTTTCTTGAATAATAACAAATTTATTTGAAAGTAAGAACAGTTAATACTACTTTTTGAAAAAGTTAAATATAAAGAAATATTTTTGAAGATGGGAAGAGGGCCACATTGCTCCGAGGAAAAGCGTGAGATCATCTGCAACATGAAAGACAGAGGTTCAACAATTACGGAAATATCCAAGCAGCTGGAGTGTTCGCGGATGGTTGTTTACAATGCTTTACGTCATAAGGAGCTCTATCAATTTTCTGGAAAAATGTGCTGTGGAGTGATGAATCCAAGTTTTGCAGTTTCGGATCAGATGGGAAAAGGTATGTTTGGCGTCCACTTAACCAACAACACAATCCCAAATACACACAGAAAACTGTTAAATATGGTGGCGGAAATGTGATGGTGTGGGCTGCTTTTTCCTGGCATGGGGTGGGACCAATAATCAAGATAGACACGAAAATGGATCAACACGTCTACAAACGAATTCTTGAGGACCACATGATCCCCTTTGCAGACGAAAATATGCCACTGATATGGCGTTTTATGCAAGACAATGATCCTAAGCACACTTCTCGTCTTGTGAAGGGTTATCTTAGTGATAAAAATGTCCCCGTTTTACAATGGCCCGCCCAGTCTCCTGATCTAAATCTGATCGAGAACCTGTGGAATGATGTCGAAACTCACATAAACTGAATTGTGGGACCAATTTCAGATCGCCTGGAGATATATTCCTAACGAACGCTGTCAAACTTTAGTGGAGAGTCTACCAAGGCGATGCTCAGCTGTGCTTAAGAACATTAAGAACCAAGGATTTGCAACAAAATATTAAGTTATACGGTTGCTTAAAAATATTTTTTTTTATAACTTTACTGCAATGCAAATTTATGTACTATTTATGTGGCCACGCGTATTTTAATTAGTGTGTTTATATATTTTTACTTACAGACAAATAGAGTCATCATTTCACATTTTAAATAAGCTTTTATAGTTTCAATAAATAATACATAAGTTCAAAATCAGTTGTTTCATTAAAAACTGAAAAAATGCCCTTTTATTGATAGAAATGCAAGTGTTCTATTTAGCTGTCCACCACTATATATATATATATATATATATATATATATATATATATATATATATATATATATATATATATATATATATATATATATATATATATATATATATATATATATATATATATATATATATATATATATATATATATATATATATATATATATATATATCTATATCTGTATATATGTATAAACATATATATATATATATATATATATATATATATATATATATATATATATATATATATATATCTGTATATATATATATAAACATATATATATATATATATATATATATATATATATATATATATATATATATATATATATATATATATATATATCTGTATATATATATATAAACATATATATATATATATATATATATATATATATATATATATATATATATATATATATATATATATATATATATATCTGTATATATATATATATATAAACATATATATATATATATATATATATATATATATATATATATATATATATATATATACATATATATGTATATATGTATATATATATAAACATATATATATATGTATATATATATATATATATATATATATATATATATATATATATATATATATAAACATATATATATATATATATATATATATATATATATATATATATATATATATATATATATTTATATATATATATATATATATATATATATATATATATATATATATTTATATATATATATATATATATATATATATATATATATATATATATATATATATATATATATATATATATATATATATATATGTATATATATGTATATATATATATATATATATATATATATATATATATATATATATATATATATATATATATATATATATATATATATATATATTTTGGCGAAACGAGTCTTGTACTAATTTTCTTTGAAAAGCTGAGCTGAGAAAAAGGTCCAAAAACATAGATAGTTTTGTACGGCATTTAGAACCATCTTAAAAAAACAACAATATGGATATCGAACAAGCAGGTCAACTTCCTCTAACCTCATGATATTGGTTTCTGACGTCCTCCGTGACATGAAAAAGAGAATCCAAATAAATGTGATCCACAGAGATGGTTAGCAAAGCCATTGACAAGGTCTTTCCCCAATTTCGGTACATCTGGCTCCTTAATCAATTGGGTCGTATCTTTTTTTGCGATAAAATTCTGATAGTCAAATTCCTAGAAGCATTATCATAGACAGAAGGTTGTGCTTTCTTCAAGGCAGTCAGTTAGACCCCATCAGGCTATAAGTCATCACTAGTCTTCATGGAATCTCTAAACGCATCTTCAAATATAACTTCGAAAAAGCCCTATGAAAGTTATAATTCATTTATTTCTCATCTCAATTTGCCTGAATTAAATAAGTAATACTATAAATCTTTACTTTGACAGTGTTTTGAGAATGTTTTGTGTATTATATCAGCTATTATCTAAAATTGATATAATAGCTAAGATAATAATCCATATGATGACCCTAGAATCTAGAATCCAAACTACAAATCTTATCACACTAAAATAAATCCACTACAATTCGATCAATAAGATCCCTTAACACAATTATCAACAATAAGAACAGACTATTTGGAACACAAACGAATGCAGCACTTTTACATGACTAACTAATATTTCAAATAATCTGAGAACAGTTCAAATAATTTTTCCGTCAGATACGATCGCAAGTACAAATTTCTGTAGAAAAAATAATAAAAAAAAAAATATCAAACAACAACTTTTCTCCAGACCCAGAAACACCTTTTCAAATGATGTGCAACATCCACCCGCCAAGCCAGATTTGACCGATGTGCTGTTTCGTTGATAAATACTATACAAAACTGAGTTAATAAATGTGTCTGAGAAAAGGGGGTTGTTTTGCAAGGTCGCTGACACAATATTCAATTTCGCAAAATATAGAAACGTTTCTGTATCTGTAAACAATGATTGCAGCCGGACAAGCAGTCACAACAGAATCGGTCGCGCAGTGTGACAGTCAGCACCTTAGCTTTAGCCCGACATCAGAGGCAGTGGTAGCAGCGCGAACACATCAGGAGTCGCGGCGATACACACCTGTACGCTTTTTTTTTCTTATGAACTGATCGATCTAGCCATCAGCGATTGCCATCATCGTCGTCAGTACGGCAACATCAACACCATCGGGATCTTGCGACTCGATACTACTCCTGAGCTAGCTGGCTTGGCTACCGTCGCGAATATACTGGCTACATAGTCCCAATATGCTGCGTTCCGATCGTGGTTATACACGCATCATATTTTTGTTCTATTCCTTCAAAAATTAAATAGTTATTTTCGCGTAAATTAAACATATATATATTTTTTTTCTTCCTGTATTTCGTTTCCGTTTTAAAAGGTGTGATATTATTTGCAATAACGCATTCCAAAATAACGCACGCGAGTTCCTCTCGATTCAATCGTGTTATCCGGCGAAATTATTGAATTTTTCTAGTTTATATGTTGTCAATGTGAGAAGTTACAAAGTTACAATGGTTTTGAGACACGAGAAAAAAATCTCACGTGAAGAAAGCCTAACGCAACCCCAAACCCCCTCAAAATAAAAATTCTTAGTGCCATGGAAATTTCTAATGCTTAAAACTCAGCCAAAAATGCAATTAAATTAATTAAAATAAAATTGGTTGTGCTCACACTGTACGAGGAAGCAAAGAAGAAGAAGAAAAAGAAATACATCTTGAAAGTGAAAAAAAATTAATATAATTCGGACACTGATCGATCGTCATTCTGGCGGAAGTTTTCTTTTCGCGAGAAATTATTTATTTTGATAAATAATAATCAGAAACCTACTGTCGTGTTGTGAGATGTCAACAATAGTATTGAAGATGTTGTGAAAAGTGTCAAGTGCGAAAAAATGCGCTGTCTTCGATGTAACAAAAAAAAAAACAGAAGAAGAGCATGAGTTGATAATGCAACAACAAAGAGTAAAAACAAATTGCAATAATTATGAATGGTGTCGATCTCTGTAAACAATAGCTTCAAATGAGCTGAAATTCGACAAATTATTTCACACTGACTCTAAATTAGCTAAAAATTTGGTGTGAAACAATGTTTATTAATTTTAATGAATTTCGAATCAATTAAATTTGGTTTTTTCTTATGACAGTGTCAAATATTTTACCGTCCACGCAGTAATTATCTAACACATTCCGAAAAAAAAGCACGTGACCCACAATGGGCGCGGATTATACATTGAAATTTCACGGCTCATTTCTTCAAAATTTTACGATTAGAAGTAATTAACGTAAAATTATTAAATATTTTCAACATTTTTTCTGTCTTCTAGTTTGTTTGTCTCATATAACAGTCGTGAAGTTCTTGATATTATATATTTAGATTGTACAACCTTTCTAAGTGGATCAATTTTATCAATTTCGAAATATACAAAACATTTTTTTCATTTTACTCTTCTGTTCGACTAAATCATCAAATGAATTTCAGCAACGTACCAACCAATCTCTCATCAATCCGAAAACAACACCCCTGTGAAAATGTAGCCATGAACATTTCTCATAAAATCATTCCAACTAGCCTAAAATCTAAAAAAAAAAAAAAACGACGAAATATCTAAAAGAAAATGCAGTACAGGTGTGTGATATCGTTTTCCGGCAAGCGTGCGTATTCTCAAAGAGAAAAATTCTCTTTCATTTCCCTTACTTCCTCCCCCTCAGATCATGCATAAGAAAAAAAATATAGAGCCCATCAAATATCTAGGTCTCGCTTCGGAATTCCTATTTCATTATCATTTCGTATCACCACTCATTCCGTTGCTGCCCTAGTGCATGCGTAGAATTACTATATACACCCAAGTAGACTTCGCAACTTTTCATAATTTGATCTTTCATTCAATTTTCCCGCCCCCACAATACTCCCTCTCTGACCCCCCCTCTGCAGATCATCGTAAGTTTTAATTCATGTTTCCCTTTGTCCATCTACGCCGCATACCACCCCAACAAAGAGCTCCAGATTCGCCTTTTTCACCGGCCACGATGATGATGATGACGATGGCGGCGGCAGCGGCGGTGATGGCAGTGAACTGAATCCTTCACATAACATACGTAAATTCGTTAAAGAAACGAAAACAGCAAAAAAATTGGAAAATTGGGGAAAAAGATTGCTTCTACGTGAGCATATTGCTATTCGCTCTCCCCCGCCTTCTTGATCTAAATTTAGATATTCGTGGTGGCCATATTGAGTGCATGATCCTAAAAATAGTCAAGAAATCATCATAAAAATGAAACAGAAAAAATGTATATCTATTTTTTCGCCTGATTCTTTTGCTCACTTCGACATGAAAAGAAACTAAAATACTCGTATGTACGTAAATAAGAGCGCGGCATGACACATACACAAATACAATCGTCGATCGCAATATAGTTTAACTTGAAAGATGAAAAATATTGCAATTGGTTTCATAATTTCGCATCATCTATTTCTCATTTAAATAGCTCACATCCATCGAAAATACACAAAAGGTTGAGCTATAGTACAATATCCACCATATATACATAATTCAAAATTCATGGCATCCTGTTTTGAATTTTCCGATATTGCGGAAATTGAATTCGTGCCTAACTATCTGTAATTTTCTTAAATGAAAATTCAATTTAATTAGCTTAATATCCATGCACTTTTACTGCGTTATGCGTGCCATCATACGGATGGTATTCCGGAAACTACGTGCCTGAGATTAAAGCCAGGAATTATTGACGTAAGATAAAAGTGCTAATTGGATTTTATGTTTCCTCAATGAATCGAAAATTACGATTTATATTTTATAATAAATTAAACTTGGCTTTCATGTTAATAAATCTAACGAACTGAAATCCGTTTATTTTCGATTGCATTAGATGCAATCATATGAAGCATCCATTATCATAAAAACAATGGCAGAACTGATGAAGCTAAGAGATAAATAACTTGACGGAATAGGTTTAACTTGATATTTTATAAAAGTTTAGTGGAATTCGACGTGCTTCCCACAGAAATGCATTCGCAAACGAAGTTGGTCGTTTTCGTACATCCAGATTTCCAACAAATATATTATCCTTTTGATTGATCAGAAGGCTCCTAGCACTGCGGCCCCCTAGGTCTATTGTGCCTCATCTAAGTTATGTTTTATAGGATGTCCAGGCTTCTTATGTCCCTAGTGAAGCAGAGCCAAGAAGCTCTTATCTTCGTCTTGCTAGTACTGGGCAGTGAGCGAGAAGATGTTCTACATATTCTGACATTTCTTGACAATATTTGCAGCAGTCGTCCCGCCCCAATCTATTTTGTGGAGATGCTTTTTGCAAGGAAGGTGTCCTTTTAATGCTTCACATTGGGCTCTTATGCCATTTTCGCATGCTTTCCAAAAAGATTTAATTTTGCTTGTCAACAAGCTGTAGCTTGAAGCCTTTTTGTTTCAATCTTCAACTTTCGGGATTTGGTGTTTATGAAGCTCATTGCAATGGTTACTTAGGTCATTCTACTGCTTTTGATCAAATCCAGAAGCTTCGCTTGTAGCCATATTTGTGTTTTCTAAGTAATTTCTACACAATTTTTACGAACACTTTGGCCCAAAATGCATATTTCTACATAAAGGGTGCTTTTTAGGGAGCTTGAATCTCAAACTTGAATAAAACCATATGTATCAGTAGAACCGCTTTATTTATTTTTCCTTTGAAATTTCGTATGCAGCCAATTCTGAAGGTCCGGTTTCTGACCACTTTTTGAAGCAACTGGGTAATTATATCGTCAACGAACCGAATTATGTTGGCTTCTAGAGCGTCGATCGTTGCTGGTTTGACAACGTGTATCAACGACTTCACGTATCTCCACAAGAAGTAGTCCAACGGAGTCACGCTTGCGGTGGCCAATTGACCGGCCCATTTCTCGAGATAATGCGATTTCCGAATTTTGTCTTCAATAAGTCGATGGTGGCAGTTTTTGTGTGGCGGGTTGCGCCGTGTTCCAATCAATTTTCGGCCCATTCTCCGAACGGGGGACGCATCCAATGGTCATACGGCTTTAACCCTTGCACCAACCCGATCTTGGATTATTTAGATCGAGATCTTTCTGCTAAATTTTTCACAAAAGTTGATGGACAACTTCAAGCTTCTTGCGGACATCTGCAAATCGACAAATCTGGGTTTTCCACAGCACGATATTCTCATTGAAACGCACTGTTCTCAATCTTTTCGTGAATTCTATCATAGGTTGAGCTAAGATACTTGCCGTTGGTACTTAAATCCATGATAGTAGCACCAACACATGGTTTTAGTTGATTTACTGCTTAGCTACAATTATACGTACATAAGTCTTTACGTCACTACTATAACTTTTAAGGACCTGAGGCAAGTTTTTTTCATCTCAAATTATGATAGCCTTCTTTGGGGCCGTCGACTTTCAATCAAATGGCGAATATCACGTTCTGATAGAGGATTAGGCGGTCCATAGAACTCACGAAGCAATCTTAGAATTTGTACAACTGAACAATGACTACAAATAAATTTCCACGTTTTTTAGACGCTGCTACGGTGTAAATCTGTCCATTGCACAGCCTACTAAGTAAAAATGGCAATGACATGGACAGCTGTCATCAGCTCATTTGACAGTGGTGAGCTCCAAAATACAGCACCGGTAAGAACATCACCCTTTATATAGAGTGGCTCAAAGCTTAAATGATATGAGTACTTGATACGAGAAAAACCTTTAAAAACTCCCAGAATATGAAAAGGCCAGGTATAAAAATAGGAAAACATTTTGGCTCGTGATCCTATTTTTTATTTCCAATGAAAAAACAACACAAAATTGCAAAATCGCAAAGTTTAAATAGCAGCAGGTTATGGTTCACAGAATCAAAAGCCTTCGAAAAGTCTGTGTAAATTACATTAACTTGACGTTGACAATCGAAGCCAAAGGCGACAAAATTAGTGAACTCAATAAGGCTGATCGATGTAGAGCGACCCTTAATGAAACCATGCTGCTTAGGAGCCAGTAAAGGTTGTAGAGACGGATTGTAGACAAGGCGTTCAAGGATTTTACTGAAACAGCAGAGGAGGGATATAGGACGATAATTGGAAAGAGCGGAACGATCACCACATTTAAGGATTGGGGAAAATATTGGCGGATTTCTATAAAGAAGGGAATACACCAGATGCAAGGCTAATGTTGAAAAGGATAACTAAAGAAACACAGAGCAATGATGAGAGATGTGATAAGAATATTAGGAATACCATCAGGGGCGGAACTAGCATTAGAATTTAAGGTATGCATAAGAATTTCAACTTCCAACGGATTGGTACATTATCAGCAGAGGTACGAGACACAGCGGGAGCTGTCGAAAAATTCAGTGGGTTTTTTTTAAAGGAGAAGGGGAAAAGGCAGCAAATAATTCACAAATAGTCTGAGGAGTGGAAGTAGTAACATCATCCAGAAACATAGAATCAGGAAACCCGCAAGATTGAGCCAGTAGCTATCAATCTTTTTTTGCTCCATGTTTTGTAAAGCCCCAGTGCGGAGTAGGACCAGTGAGAAACATGCTTGCTCCTTATTTATCCGTTTCCTTGGTGCCTCTGATGACCGGCTATCCATATCAACTCGAACTTGTTCTGTTGTCCCTATTTCATTTAGAGTCTCCCTCACCTTTAAGAGCATAGCTGAATTTATATGATCGCAACTGATAGATTTGAAAACCATGCTCACTTTAATGACGTCCAGTTTCAACCTTCGTTCCTCAATAATAGTGGTCTAGCTCACGAACGACAACCGAATCTGACACCGTCTCTATCGATTTTCAATCACCAATTTCCAGATCACCCATTTTCAAACATGGTGATAGACGCTGCATCGGAAATTATAGGGACTTATCTTCAATTCAAATCTTTTTGAAAAGATTGTCCACATTAAACTTTCTTCACTTGTTGACTCCCGTATGAACGAGCAACACGATAGCTTTACAAAAGGTTGCACAACTACCACGAATTTGACAGTCCTAAACTCAGACATTCTGTATAAAATGGAGAAAGGATACCAAAGTAACGCATTCTATACAAGGTACCGACAGAGTTAACCACTCTACTTTAATTCTAATGCTTGAGAAATTCAGACTTGCCGGATCTTTGTTTAGCTGGCTGATTTCCTACTTTCGCAATCGAACACAATTGGTAGAATTTCAAGGACTTTTGTCGAGAAATATTTCGGTACAGATCGATTAAGGGATAAGCAGTATGAACCCAAAATCCGACACCAAAATAATTATTTAGGTCAAAAAATTGCTATGAGCCAAGAGAATTTTAAACGAAAAGATCGAAGCGCATTGAAAGCCCAGGCAGTACTAAATAGATATTATTGGACAAATAGACATTATTGGATAAATGCTCAAAATATAGACAGGATTTGATAAATTAGACGATGCAAACAACGTTTCGTAATTTTTTTCTTCACTTGAAGTCAAGCGACAAGGTTATTTTCCTTTCATCCAAGTATCTGCATATCTCACTAGCTCTGTGAAATTTGGGTTTAAATTTGATGGAATGGAACCAAAATGGCTCAAACATCAAAAACAATTAATTCAGCTCCCCAAAAAAAAAATCATTTTTTTTCTCTAAAGGTCTTATACTGTGTTTCGAGAAAACTGTTTACTTTTCTTAATTATTTATACACGTACTGCCTCTTTGTTGAAACAACTGAGTTCCAGAAACTTCGGTTCCAGAATACTGAAGGGATCTGTAAAATTTCTCAATTGTACTTAAACTTTGCTCACCAATAAAAACTCAATAGCAACAAAATTACAGAAGGCGGAGGAAAAAAACCCATCGGCAGCAATAGGATTTGAATTTACTTATGGAAGCTTGTTGATTTTCGCACCGACGCGACGCATTTATGAACAGCGCTGCAAACTCTGTTTATCAAATGATTGTAAAAGCACTATTTAAATTATAATGCCAATGATTAGGGCATAGCCTTTTAAAGCCAGTGCTTCCAATGTCCCAAGGTCGGTAGCTTTGCTCGTTAAGGCGCCAGTCTGCAAAAGCGATTAACTGCCCGCGGGTTCGAATCCCGCCATAATTTCATAGCTGTATTTGTTCGTCTTGTCTTGTTTAAGAGCCGGCGACTGGAAATAACATCAGCGCTGTATTGATTAAATGTCACACTGTAGCTTTGTTGCTCATCGAGTAGAATAAAAATAGCGTTCCAGATCTAAAAAAAAAAGTGTGGCACTTAGAATGGAATAATTCAAATCGGCTTCTCCTATATGTATCTCCCAACTGCAATACCTAAGATTAGGCATTATCATTAAAAAAAAACGTAGATCATTGCTTGAACTAGCACCTTAATGAGCAGAAGTACCAACCTCTAAATTGTACCATCACTACCTCGTAGTGCTTCGATCTTACAGTTCGACGAAGACAATGCATTTCTAAAGGAAAATTTCATTTCTGAAACTTGGTTTCCTAGCATATATCCAGCGTATGATTCCAGTTTTTTTAAAAAGACTTATCAGAGAGTGATTTTTGGTGGCAATGTGACATCTCAGGATTGTTTCTGCAAGATCAATCGGATGATCTTAGGTTTTTATCGGATTTTAAAACGTTCTGACTTCAGTTAACAATATATATAGGTATACATATATATATATATACATATACACATATATATATATATATATATATATATATATATATATATATATATATATATATATATATATATATATATATATATATATATATACCCTAGCTGGCTCAGTGGATAGAGAGATGGACTCCCACGCGGGAGGACCGAGTTCAAATCCCAGGCACGGCTTTGTCTTCAATAAAAAGTTTGTCTACCCAGCTAGGGTAGATGGTCCATTGGGAGATGGTAATTCCGATGGGGTTCATAGGGTTCCTTATTAACAAAAAATGGGCAGGCAAGATAGATAATGTCACAAGCTACTCGGATCGAGTAGCCAGCCTAACTCTACGGCTCTCTCAAAGATACACAATGCAAATCAAACAAGTCTATGCACCCACAACTAGCCACACGGACGAAGAAATTGAAGAGTTCTATAATGAAATAAACCAGGCTTGGTACAATAACAACAGCCACTTCAAATTTCTGATAGGGGACTTCAATGCTATCGTAGGAGGAAGGAAGGACCACGAAACTCTGGTAGGGAAATTCGGTTTGGGCATTAGGAACGAGAGAGGAGAAAGATTGGTCCAATTCGCTCACCAACATAATCTCTACATAGCAAATTCGTTCTTCAAGAAAGGCCAAAATAGAAAATGGACTTGGCAAGCCCCCAATGGAGCCACTAGGAACGAAATTGACCTGATTCTAACCGACAGAATAAGAACAATAAAGGATGTATCAATAATCAATAATTTCAGTACAGGAAGTGATCATCGTCTGGCTAGAGCAAAGATTACCCTAGATCTAAAGACAGAAATGCTCAGACTAGTTAGAAAACCAACAAGAGCAGGTATTGACACTGACAACGTCAGAGACAACGCCATTCTCTTCCAAGAAATGCTAAATAACAAAATGCGTAATAAGGACGCAACGCACCTCGCAAAAACCACCTTGAAGTGTGCCGAAGAAGTAGGTGGACCAAACATAGACAGTAAACACCGCAAGCTCTCAAACGAGACAAAGGCCTTACTCAGAAAACGTAGGGAATTGAAGTTATCCTCGAACATCCAAAGGATTGAATACACTGAAACCTGCAAAACGATCAGAAAGAGGATAACAGAAGATGTAAGAAAATACAACGAAAAATTAGTAGAAAGCGCCATCGAAAGTAATAGGAGCCTCAAGAAGGCGAAGAGAGCATTATTGATTGGTAGAAACCAAGTGATTGCTATGCAACACGAAAATGAAAGGGTAACCGATAGGAAGAAAATACAGGAGATAATAATCAACTTCTATCAGGATCTCTACAAAGCCCCCGAAACAAGCCAAACAATAACAGCGACTATACAAGAAGCACCTGAAGAAGATGTCCCAGAAGTTCTCATTGATGAAGTGGAAGCGGCGCTGAAACAAATGAAAAATGACAAGGCAGCTGGCAATGATGGCATCACAGCGGAATTATTGAAATACGCGGGCAGGAAAACATGGAAGATTCTGGCGGACGTATTCACAAGCTGCTTCAGAACAAGGAAAATTCCTGACCAGTGGAATAGTGCCAATATAATTCTGATCCACAAGAAGGGGAACAGGGAAGATATTAGAAACTACAGGCCGATAAGTCTACTCCCCGCGTTCTACAAAGTATTCACTAAAATCATCAATAACAGAATACAATCAATTTTAGACACAGAACAACCTCGAGAACAGGCAGGTTTCAGAAGTGGCTTTAGCACCATAGACCACATTCACACACTGAGAGAAATCATGAGCCGAGCGAATGAGTATGAACTTCCCCCTCGCCCTGGCGTACATTGACTTTGAGAAAGCCTTTGACTCAGTATACCCCGAGGCAATAATAAGAGCACTTATAAACCAAGGTATCGAAAATCCATACATAGAAACACTGACCAACATCTACAGGAACGCCAAAGCGAAAGTCAAAGTGTTCGATGACACACCCATACAAATTTCCCATACAAAGAGGTGTTAGACAGGGGGACACCATTTCGCCAAGACTCTTTAACGCCACCCTGGAAGAAATCTTTCGAGGCCTAGCATGGGACAATAAAGGCTTAATCATAGATGGAGAACGGCTAAGTCACCTACGATTTGCAGATGACATAGTCCTTCTCGCCCAAAATCAGGGGGAATTACAAACGCTACTCGAGGATCTAACCTCAGCTAGTGAGACAGCAGGACTGAGAATGAACCTCAATAAAACAAAGGTTATGTACAACGAATTCATAACGAGAGGCCAGGATAGAATATCAATTAATAACACAGATTTGGAAGTGGTAGACGAATATGTGCATCTGGGCCAAACAATAAGCAACTCAGGATCGCGACTACCCGAAATAAACAAAAGAATCAAACTAGCGTGGAGTGTGTTTGGGAAAAACTGCATAATCTTCAAATCAAAAATGAAACCCTACCTGAAGAAGAAAGCCTTTGATGGATGCATTCTGCCGGTCATGACTTATGGCTGTGAAACATGGACTCTGACAGCAGATACCACAAGAAAGCTTCAGGTTGCCCAAAGAGCAATGAAGAGATGCATGTTGGGCATCACATGAAGAGATAGGGAAAGACTTAACTGGATAAGAGCAAAAACACAGGTAACTGATGTGATTAATTGAATCAGAAGTCTCAAGTGGCGATGGGCCGGGCATTTGGCAAGACTATCGGACAATAGATGGACCACCAAAGTCATGAACGGGTACCAAAGGGGAGTCAAAAGACCGAGACGGCGCCCGAAACTAAGATGGGACAATGACATAAGAGAGCTAGCCGGCATAACCTGGACACGTATAGCCAAAAATAGACAAAAATGGAAAGCCAATACTTAGGGGAGGCTACATCATGATCCATATGCATGATTGACAAGCTGACAATGATGATATATATATATATATATATATATATATATATATATATATATATATATATATATATATATATATGTATATATATATATACACTACCGCTCAAAAGTGTTTAGGCAGCCCTTTTTCATGGATCATTCAAACAGTATTATGTTTACAAGAAAAACATTATAATAAAGTGAAATACGTTTTTAAAATGTGGTTCGGTAAGAAACACGCATTATATGGGATATTACTCTCCTTTACCTGCACTTAGCCGGATTCCCGGAAATTGTTTATAGCGATGTAATTACAATAATAATTCTTATAAATTTCTGGGGAAAGTTATTTATCAGCTAAATTGTAGGTAATGATGTTTAAATGACCTTCCTAGAAGATCATAGTGATATACGTAACTTATGGTCAGTTGCAGTGTGGTATTTACACTGTTAAAGTCGTGAGCGAAATATCGAGTGATAGTTTTTTGAAAATATACACGAAAAGAATTGAGTACGGAAACGCGTGCGCTTACAATAGCGTACCATAAAAGTGACATAAGCAATCGAGAAAAAAAAATGAAAATACCTCACGCTACGGTAGATTATAACGTAAAAAATATCGGGAAAGTGACAGTTATCTTAATAAAAGACGGAGTGGGAGACCGAAAGCAACAACATCCGCAGATGATTGCAGAATAGTGGTTACCAGCAAATTAAAAAGGCGTAAAACAGCCCCAGAAATCACCGCAGAATTAAATTTTGGTCGCCCAAAGCCATTCAGGGTTTCGACATAAAACGTCACAACATTTATTTATTTATTAAATCCATTTTAACAGGCTACTGCCCAATTACAAAAATAGAAATATGAAATAAACCCAAAAGAAGAAAATAGAAAAATTAACAAATAAATGAAAATAATAGAATATACAAATTAGAACTACAACAATCTAAAGCTAATATACAATGTAACATTTAAGAAAGCGCAAAAATGGTAAGGAAAAAAAAAAGAATTAAAAAGAAAGTCAAACATTATAAGAAGCATTAAGGATTATGCTTTTAATTTGCGACTTAAATTGACAGAACGTTAGCGGAAAAGGACCAAGCTGAAGATCGTTATGCTTCCTGGGCATATGCACTAGCGGCGAGTTAAAATAAACTTCAGAACGCGCGAAAGGAATGGAGAACATTAATTGGGATCTATCTGATCGATTGACGTTACGTAGACACAGCATATAACCGAGATCGGAGAGCATAGGGCAGTGGAGTAGCTTGAAAAGAAAGCATTCGTCAAGGAACACTCGTCGGTACTCTAATGAAGGAATTTGGAGTAAGGAAAGACGATCACTATAACCACAGTAAGGGATGTTGAACTTAAACAGCAGTGAGCGAGTAAATCTACGCTGAACGTGTTCCACTGCATCACTGAGATATTTATGACGGGGAGACCACACTTGACAACAATACTCTAGGATGCTACGAACAAGTGAAAAAAACAGATGGAAAGAGGTAGCGATGCTGGTAAACGAAGAAGAGCATCTAAGAATGAAACCTGACAGGCGAGAGGCCTTGGCGGTTATATAGGCAATGTGCAGGTCAAATTTGAGCTTTGGGTCAAAGTCCACACCAAGATCCTGAAAATTATCCACAACCGTAATGAAAGAGCCGTACAGAGTATAGGAAAACATTAAGGGTGACATTTTATATGTATAGGACATCTGATGACATTTGGATATGTTCAAAGTAAGTGAATTTTTCGAGCACCAGTCGCACAGAGTGGAGAGATCGTTTTGGAGTTGGAGGCAGTCGTTGGTAGATTCAATTACTTTGAAAATCTTAAAGTCATCGGCAAACAAGAGGCAGGGAGAACGGATAAAGGAAGGGAGATCATTTATAAATACTAGGAATAATAATGGACCGAGAATGGAGCCCTGAGGAACACCGGACAGCGGGCAGAAAGAGGAAGAGGTGGACGATTGCACAGATACAGCACAAGAACGACCAGAAACATAGGATGAAAACCAAGAGAAAATAGAACCCGACACCCCATAACTACGAAGCTTTGCAAGGAGAATTCTGTGGTCAACAGAATCAAAAGCTTTTGAAAAGTCGGTATATACGACATCCACTTGTTTCCGTTGGTCTAAGGCAGAAGCAAAAAAGTTAGTAAAGGTTACAAGATTAGAGGTGGGGGATCTACCTTTGACAAAACCATGCTGTTCCGGAGCAAGGAAGGGATGGAGGAGAGGAAGCAGCCTGTTAGAAACCACTCTTTCAAGGACTTTTCCAAAACAAGGAAGGAGGGAAATTGGACGCTAGTTCGAAACACAGCTTGGGTCTCCAGACTTGTGGATGGGGGAAATATAAGCAGATTTCCAACTGGAAGGGAAGGAGCCGGAGGAGAGGCTGAGGTTAAATATAATTGACAAGGGAACACATAAGGACGATGACAGTGATTTGGCCAACAGGTTAGGGATACCATCAGAGCCACAACCGACATTGACATCAAGACATTCGAGTAAGGACTCAATTTCGTCTACAGAAAGCCGGGCTCCACGGCCGCATTGCGATGAAAGAGCCATTACTTCGCAAACAAAATAAGCAAAAGCGACTTAAATGGGCTCGTGAACACCAACATTGGACCATAGAAGAGTGGAACAACGTATTATGGACAGATGAGTCCAAATTTGGCCAAATGAGTCCCAAAAAAAAGGCGAATTATTCGTGAGGAGATCTGTGGGTGACCGTGCCAGGGAAGCGTGTATTGATGCTACCGTGAAGCATGGAGGCGGCTCAGTGATGGTGTGGGGCTGTTTTGCTGGTAGTAGTGTAGGAGAAATTGTGAAAATTGACAGTGTATTAAAAAAAAGGGTACCGTGAAATTTCGGAGAACCACGCAATCCCTTCCGGAATTCGTCTTTTGGGTCAAAATTTTATATTCCAGCAAGATAATGACCCAAAACATTCCTACAAATTATACAAACGTTATTTACGCCATATAGAAGAGGACGGAACTCTCAAAATTATGGAATGGCTCCCCAGAGCCCCGACTTGAATCCGACCGAGTTACTATGGGAAGAACTGGATCGGGAAGTACGGAAATCGGCTCCAACGTCAGCTACTGACATGTGGAACAAGTTGCAGTCATGTTGGGTGCAGTGCCCATCCGCACACCAATGGAAAGAAAGCTGCTGCAGGATTGGAATCTAGTATGCAGTTCTTTCTCAAAAATATTATCGAGCACATGTTTCATTGTTTCTGGAAATTTGGCCTAGAAATGAGCTATAAGGGGCAGACAGGAGAGTGTTGGTTAAAAATCAAGAGCGGAAGTCTTGGCAATAGGAAAAATGAGGACACCGAAATGTTCAAGGTAGATCCAACTCTAAAAACACTAATAAAAAAAATTGTAAACATTTGGTAATAGGTGTGATGGACAAAATGGGGATGATGATTGAAAGTAGAATAAATCCAAGAGGGGCTTGAAAATTAACACGTGGCTTTTGTTTGGATAATGTAATTGATTTTGGGGAAAAAAAATCGTCACAAGTAGACAAACAATTATTTATTTTTTCTGAAGGCAAAAAGAATTAAAAATATTGTCTATTAAAAAGCATATCAATAAAATATTATATCCAAAATTAAGCAACGAATAGTTTTAAAGCCGCACATGCCGGACATTTACTAAGGAAATGTACAAAATCGATCGAATCAAAGATGAAAAGTTTTGGTTAATCGATCATTTTGAGCTTTGGAGTTGCGGATGAATAAATAAATAAATGTTCATGAATGTTGCATAGCTCACTCATACCTAATTTGACTCAAGTGGCTACTAACCGGAAAATTGCCACAAAACCCGGTTTTTGATTATTGTTTTTCGTCCATAGATGGATTCAAACCGGGGGGCTGTACTCGTTAAAAGTCAGTAATCTATTTAATCAGTTACACAAATTTGTGGAAGAAACGGGATGAGGAAAAAAATTATAAAAGGATTAAAAGCCAGATAAGTGGTTAGAACAAATATCGTGCATGCATTGAATAATGGTTCATTCAAAGCATACTCTCGTAATTTCTAGAGATCTCTGTAAAACTGTTCTTAGAATCGATTGAACCTACTGGAATATGTCAAATACTTTTAGAATTTGTCTTACGGTCGTCAAATATTTTCTTAAGATCTTGAAATCGTCCGAAATTGTGAAAAAATTTCTAAACAGCTGCAATATTCTTTCGGAATTTTCAAATTTTCTTGAGACTTCAGAAACAAAAAAATCGAAACTGCCTGACATTTCAAAAATTTCAATTTCAAAAAATTCAAAACTGTAAAACAATTTCCCCTCTATTCTTTAATGGCAATTTGGGACAATCATCTGTTAGTCTCTACCTGTATCGTATTTGATTGGAGCTTATTGTCTAAAATTCTAGATTTCAGTTAATTTAAAATTTTAGTATTTATTACTTTCACTGCTTAGTTTATATTCATTGTTACATGCATACCTAGACAGACAGCGAATTGAAAACATTCATCTCTACCCTAGTCTTTAATACGAATTCACTAGAGAACAGCAGGCTAATTCTGATTGTTTTTTTTTTTCAAATTCATTAGTTTTTTTGAAATGCATAGCTAGATTTTAGTGTATTTTTTTTTTTTTGTAAATGTCTATTATAAAAAATATCTATATTCACCGAAAATTATTCCAGAGAATATCGACATGAAACACACGAGCATAAGAAATGATTATAATGTGTATACACGCATGAAGATGATGAAAAATTCAGTGAAATAAAGTGCTGGCATTATATCTTTGAAATCTAATTTAACCGAAGAAAAAAATCTTATTCCAACAAAAATATAACAAAAAAATTTAAAAATCATTATTTTCGAGCCTAAAAAAGTATAACATCTACTTGAAACTGTTTTTGGCGAAAATAAAAACAAAAACAAAACAAATCGATTTCGAACCAAGAAGGAAATCGACCCATTCATTTTATGTTTTTTGTTGTTATTGTTGTTGGTCGTTGCTAAAACTGTAAATTAAAAAATATATATAAATATATATAGATATATAGTGAAAAATCGAAAAATCAATCCGGAAAAAACAACAATCCAATGAAATCTAGGCAAAATTTAGCTTGCAAGAAGATATAAAAACTACAACATTAAACTGATTTGAAATTATAATTTGTAATGGGCGATCACAGAAAGCTCAAAACGTATAAGAAAAAACCGAAGGAATTGAAGAGATCACGTCCGATCGGCGCGGAGCATATTCTTCAAGTGACAGCAGAACGAGATGATGCAGAAAGACTAGGCAGTATCGAGGCTTTTTCAAGCAGCAGCAACAAAACCAGTAGCGGCAGGCTTCCAACTACAGCAGTTGCTGGTTCATCTCGATCGGATGTCGTCGACGATAGTGATAGTAAAGGAACAGGGAGTGGGTGCGGCACCATGGGTCGTAAATCCCATCGTAGTGAAAAGGATCCGGCGGGGAAGAAAAGTGGCCCGGTCAAAGAGCGATGGCTTCTTACACGCAAAACATGGAAGTATATGCAACAGGCTGGACGACGTCTCATACCTGACGGATCACAGAATCGTGCCGAGGATCTTCCCAAAATCGAAGAATACTTCCAGCAGGTATGCCGTTCCGAACAGCGTTTTATTATATGGAGTAGGAAAAGCTCGTATCCGGGAGCTATGGCTGCCTCGCGTAAACTAAAACGTCGACTTCGAGCGAGTACCAGGCATACTAGATCGCAACAAAAAGCCAGTTCGGCTGACGAAGCGGAGATCGATGAATTCAAGGAGAATGATCGTCGAGCTGCTCTTGTGATTCGTTTACTGCACACGTATCTGAACACTGCTGAACAGGAGCAGCCACAGCAGCAGTCGCAGTCACATTTACAGTCGCAGTCACAGTTTAAATCACAATCACAGCTTAATTCTCAGGTGCAGGCAGAACAAAGAACACCTAGTCAAAGATCTACAGGTACTTACAATCGCGATCCAAGTACGAGCGAAACAAAATATTCATCTATCTCGGTGTCAACATCATCGTTTAGTCCACAGCAGCAGAGAGTTGGATCTTCTTCGAGTCCAACATATACGAGTGCAGATTATTCAAGTGCAGCTCGCCAGTCAGAGTTATCGAAGCGAACAGCTGAGTTACTGGAGAGCCTACGACAGTACAGCCAGGCTGCGCATCGGCCCATCATTCCACCTGAACACATAACAACTGATCTTCTGCATAACAAAACCCTGCTGAAGAAAATTTACAACGATTTGAAAAGGCAGCAGCTGTCCCTTGTTCTAAACAGGCACACCGCAGCATCGACCAACAACTTGTCGCATGCCAGTTCGCTTACGAGTCTTTTCAATTTTCGCCGCGATACGAACAAATCATCGCCAACGAGCGCATTGAATGTGAAACTAAGAAGTGCCGGCAAAACGGATGACTCACCTCTCGAGGATTGCAAAAGTATCACGGTCGAGGGAAACCTTCAGATTCCGAAAGAGAAATACATCCGCCCGACTAACCAATTAGTTCCGTACATATCTGCAGTAAAGCCAGCGAAAACCTTCACTACACAAGGCATGCAAACCGATTTTTTGCAGCTCCACGAGCTCAACAATTTGCGTAAAGAGTTCGAAATTCGCAAAAAAGAGCTAGACCTCATGAATCAGGCGCCGGAAGAAGAGGTCGAACTAACACCTAGGTCCCATTCGCGTCGCAAAAGCAGTGTCGATAATGAAGACGTGTCCCAATCGGTAAGCGATACAATCAAGCGATACCTGAGAATGGCTCGCAAGAAGAGTGTCAACGATGACGCAGCGAACCGATTCAAAAGAGTCAACTACGACAGGAACCTGAGGAACATTCGGGCCAAAGGTGAAATCAACCCACCAGGCATGGACGAAGGTAATTCAAAGACCACGCAGACTCTTGACGCTTGGCCACTACTCCATTATAATTTCATTCGTGGGATCGATTGTGAGATTTTGCTCGCTGAGTCTCACATCGAATGGACCAATGCGCTTCAACGGCGGAACCAACAACAAGAAGAATACTTACAGCAACAACAACAGCTACAGCAACAGAAAGATGCGTCGCACTCGTCCGGGAAAATATTCGGCTTAGGCTCACCGCCACAGCAACATAGTCCAGGAGCATCGACTGGCACTCCGACATCAGGAAGCGGTGGCGGAATATTCCATTCGGGTACACAGTTTTTCTCAAATTTGTGGCATGGATATCATCATAGTGCGCATGATAATTCTAATAATTCTACTACTTCCACTACTATCAATGTAACTAGTTCATGTAATACTTCTACTACTACTAGCAATACTACTACCAATAGTCTATATAACAATGCTACTGCCAATAATCCTCCAAACGTGTCGTTTAATCAACATCATAATCAAACTACAGCTCAGCAACAGCAGCAGCAGCAGCAGTACTTATCACCGACAGCAAAAACTAGTGGCAGTAATACGTCACTTGCGACGAGCACAATGCAAAAATCAAAATCATCATCCAACGTTGGGCAGTTTGTGTCGAAAAAAATCTGGAAATCAAGATCGAAAAGTCAAAGTCGAATGCCAGCTGCAAACAAGCCACAATGGGCGCCACAGGTATGTTGGACCAAAAACTAAATAACGAAATAAAAATATACAAAATGAAAAGTAAATTAATTTTAGCTAACTCTGTTCAGAAACTGTTAAAATATTCGGTGATCTCATTTGAATTGTTTTTTCTTAGAATGTTTTCGAACCTTTCAACAAATTCAACAATCCTCCGAATGTTTTTCACGATAATCTTCCTCCTCGCAAATCGGTTTATTTCAGATGCTTCAATTTAATTATGATAATTAATCAGTAAGGATAGAAAAATATCTTTACGACATTTAGATTCGAATCGAAATGATGACAAGTGAGAAAAATGTATGCAAATAATATCAAACGGAGCATAATTCTAAAATGCAGATCCCTTGATTAATTGAATGAAAAAAAAGCATCTAAGTTAATTGATATTTTGTTTAGAATTATTCCTTTAAGAGATGCCTGATCGAATTTTATGAATCTAGATGAGCTGAACTGCTCTTTTTCATTTCTTCATTTACTGAGTAGTGATCGCAGCGAGCAGTTATACCAAAGAGCAATTTGAAAAACTGTAACTGCTCGCTGCCTGTACATGTGCTACTACCTGTGATTGCTCTGCTGCCTGTTATCCACATCCGCAGTAATGCTTGTATACGAATGAAGTGCGGGCACAGAAATCATTTTCTAAATATGACGCACAAAAGAGCAGATGAGCGAATAACATTTTCTTCGCTGCAAAAGAGCCGAGTTGAGCAGAGAGCAATCACACTACTCACTGCTCTTTTCAACGAATAGTGTCATTAGTAGCAGTGATCGCATTATGAAGCATCAATAGTGCCTACGACTTCACACATTGTTGTGTAAAATGTTTACAAATTCACAGCGAATCGGCACTGACGTCACCCAATGGACCAGATCGTAAGCTGATAATACACAGTTAGGCACCCCCAACATCTAAACGCAGTCGTCCTCCAGCACAAGCCAGGATATTCTCGTGCCTTTGTTTATCTTTTCTTTTCGATTATATCCGCTTCACATACTGGGCTATCAACTTTTCGCTCGAATGCGGCTAAGAGGTCAGAGTGCTGTTTGCTGAGCACTTAGGTCCACCATGAGATCGAAGAGCAGGCAGGCCAGACCATGACCTTGTCAGATGGTTAAAATTTGAAAATTTTTCAACTAACTAAGTGGTTTCGAAAGTATGCACTGATTCTCATCACACATTATTAATTTTAAGGACTACCTAAGGTAGATGGTAGATTGAAGAGGTTGCCGATCGACGGAGGCCTGCCTACAGACGCCCCTAGACACAAAAGTGGCCCGTTGTGATACCAGAGTAATTTTCTTTCCCCTACTCACAGAAGTCAGGAAATCATCTGCTTTCTTTGATAAACCACACTATCACCTTCAAATTGACAAGGTACAGTTCGTTCAAATTTGAGAGAAAGGGTGCACCAAGCGCCGCCACCATCTCAAAGCTGGGCACTTGTACATAAGATGGAAGACGGATGATTCCTTCCCGTCCTCTGACCCAGAAGTCGTTGAATTGTGCGTAAAAACGCCCGTAAGAGAACGCAGAGCATTTCGAGTTAAACCTAATAGGTGTCTGGTCCGTTGCACATCCATGGAGATCCAGGACTGTCTTATTATCGCACAGGATTATTCATCGGCCCAGGACTTTTTAGCTTTCTTAAGATACTTTTTCCTAATAGCCAATTTGACCGATGTCATTTGGATTCCTATTGAGAAAGGGCATGAGACCTCCGGTAGCACTTTCCAGGTACCTAAGTCAATTGTATTGTCAAATGTTTCGACATCTCTCTAGGAGATACACGGCAATCAGTAACAATCATGGACACTGTACAAAGACCAGCAAAGAACTTAATAGCCGCTTGACTATTTCTAAACATACCAATATTGACTCAGATTATTCCAGTACACAGAAGCCAGTCGATTACAATGGTCTGGTAGTAGACGGAAGGACAGATTGAAATTCAGCTCATCCGAGCATAGACCACTCCCGATTCTATTGTTTAGCTTTGATACACGTGGTGGAGACACTATCATGACATTCATCCCTACCAGATATGCGAGTTCTAATCTCCAAATCTAGTAGAACGTCAGGAGCGCTGTAGTCAGCGATGAGTGGAACGGGAATTCCCTCAGCCAAGATTCTAGCATGGCCGAACTCTGTTCTTTTCTATGCTGAAATACAATTCAGTCTCACAGCAGCAAGAATAGCTTGCTGTAAAGATTAGTAGATTGATTGGTAGCCAATGAAGCGGAATTCAAAGTGCATCCAGTCACCAGGAGTGCAGGTAACCTTCGAACTTTTTCAACCCGACGTTTGCTGGTAGCCTTAAGAGCAGCCTGCCACCAGAAAGCCACCCCAAACAATAGAAATGGCTCAACCACTGTTTTACTACAAGCAACAGTACGAGGCTGCACTTTTGCAGCAGTAAATTGCAATGAAAGCCTTTCACGCTCTTTCTGCTATATTGTAACTCCACAGAAACTTCAAGTCGAGGATGAGCCCTAAATATTTGGCTCAGGTCAGTGGAAACCCCGTTAAATTTCGGTAAGTCGAAACGAAGAACTCCGTACTTCCTTGTAAACAGTACTAGGTCCGTTTTGTTTGGATTCAGATTCAAATAGCTCTCACCGCTCTAATGTAATAGTATGCCCAGAGAGTGATTTAACTTTTCCGATAGCGTAGGTAAATATTTCCCTGACACAGCTACGGTTATGTCAATTGCATAAGCAGCCACTTTGCAGCCGGAACAGTCCAACCTCATTAGGAGAGTATTTACCGTGATGTTCCACAACAGGGGAGAGAGGACTCCATCTTGACGTGTACCTGAGCTCACTCCTCGTTGTACGTGAGCATTCCCCAAAGAAGAGATTACCACTCTATTCTTAAGAAGCAGTATAATGAAAGCTATCAGCCGGTCATCAGCATGCAGTATCGAAAGTGACTCAATGTCCAAGAAGGCGTCAAGCGCCAAGAGCAAGAGATTTTTCAATTTGCTCAATGAGGACATGAAGAGCAGTTTCGAAAGACTTACCGTTGGTATAGGCATGCTGTGACTGCGAGATCAAAATAGGATCGATTGATTTTTTATGAAGCCCGGCGCAAAAGAAACAACTGGTTTGACAACGAATGCCAGGATGCGCTGAACAAGAAAAATCAGGCATATAAACAGTTCCTTGAAAGGAACACCAGGACGAAGAGCGAAAAATATGAAAACCTCCGACGAGTAGCAAATAAGATCATTAGATGTAAGATACGAAAATATTATGACGAGCAATTAAAGAGTATTGACGAAAATCTGGCGAGCAATAAAACTAGGCAAGCTTACAAGGTAGTGAAATCTTTAAGACGCGGATACCAGCCCAAGACGACACTCTGTAAAGACGAAATCGGCAATATCATCGCCGAAGATAGCCAGATTAAGGAGAGGTGGGCCTGCTATTTCAAAGAACTCCTTAATCCTGCACATGGCTTAATAATATCAGAGCCGATAGACGTCTCTGACGAAGTCCCGATCGTACCTCCAACGCTGGAAGAACTCAAGTCTGCCATAAAAAGCCAGAAAGACAATAGAGCGCCGGGCATTGACGAGGTTCCGGTTGAGCTTATCAAATACGGTGGAAGTTGCCCTATAAAAGCTATCCACAAATTGATCCAGCACATCTGGGGTCAAGAAAAAGTACCGCAGGAGTGGTGCAAATCCATCATATGCCCTATCCACAAAAAAGGAGATAAACTTCGGTTCGAAAACTACAGAGGCATATCGCTATTTTGTACGTCCTATAAGATACTGACGAAAATATTAACAAATAAAATAAATGTATACGCTGAAAAGGTCTTTGGGGAGTATCAAGGAGGCTTTAGGTCTGTTCGATCAACTACGGATCAGCCCTTCACAGTCAAACAAGTGCTCGAAAAATGCTGGGAATTTAACATCGACGTCCACCAGATTTTCGTGGACTTTTTTATGACATTATTGACCGAAACATACTGTACAAAATAATGCTATACTTCGGCATCCCGGCAAAATTAGTTTGGCTGACCAAAATGACGATGACGTCGACAGCATCACAAGTCAGAATCAACAACAGTCTGACTGACGCCTTTGACACAAATGTCGGACTAAAGCAAGGCGATGGGTTTGCCCCTCTGCTGTTCAACCTAGCACTTGAGTACGTGATAAGGAAGATTCCTGTCGACACAAGGGGTACGCTTCTTTATAAGTCGAACCAATTAGTGGCCTACGCGGATGACATTAGCATCTTGTCACGTTCTTTCACATCCGCCAAAGAACTCCTGTTGAAACTTGACCAGGACGCCAAAGAAGTAGGCCTGAAGATCAATCAGACAAAAACAAAAATCATGACGCAAACAAGAAAGCAGACCTCCATTAGACGAAATATAATTCTGGAATATAATGTGGACGAATTTATATACTTAGGCTCAAAATTGACAACGAAAGGCAGTGAAACTGACGAAATTCAACGGAGAATACAGCTCGCTAATAAAACTTTCTACTCCGTTCTGGCCCGACTGAAGACCAGCTGCATACACAGGAAGACGAAGTTCCAAGTCTACAAATCAATAATCAGACCTGTGTTGTGCTACGGATGTGAAACTTGGACCCTTACCCAAGCATCCGCAAATATGTTGAACGCCTTCGAAAGACGGGTCCTAAACAAGAGTGCGGCCAATGGCGGATAAGGTACAACCACGAGTTGTACGAGGTTTTTGACGAGCCAGAGGTTGCTACAATAGTCAAACTGCGGAAGCTGCAATGGGCTGGTCACGTGCAACGAATGGACGAGCATCGAGTACCTAAGAAGGTATTCGGCGGAAGCGCCGAGGGTCGAAGACCAGTGGGAAAACCCAGAAAACGCTGGCCTGACTCTGTCGACGAAGACTGCGCAAAGCTGCTCGGCTTTCGAGATTGGAGGACGCGGTCATTGGACCGAAACAACTGGAGGCGTCACCTGGGAGAACCCAGGGCCCAAGAGCGGCTGTAGTGCTACGACGACGACGACGATTTTTTAATATGGTTCTTTGATACATGATCCTTTCCAGAATCTTAAACCTTTCCTGCCTTAGTAATAAACACAACTCTAGTTTCCCGCCAGCAATTGGGGACATAAGAGAAATGCAGGCAAGCGTTGATTTAAACGGCTCAAATCAGTTGACGACCCACTTCAATTGAAAATTGGATATCATAAACGACGACGTTGAGCTGGTAGCCTGTTTCGTTTGATAAGCCGCTTCTAAAGGATGACAATAATCGCCCGGAAAATCTGCGTCCATGAGAACGTTAATAGTATTTGCGCTCGAACAAGTCCTCACGGGAGGGCTTAGCATGGCCCCTGGTTACGTTACACGCTGCCCTAAATGCGGAGTAACAATCAAATTACATATTTTGAGAGAAGGACTCGTTTTTTAACCATGCAAGTGCATAAAGCATAGTACTGAGTTCGATTTCACGTGAAATTTTCATACAAAATTTCACGTGAAATCTGTTTCGGTGAAAATTTAGCTTGAAAATAAGCAAGAGTTGTACTCTGTTCTTAGCATGAAAAGTTGCTTTGAAGTTGCTTTCGCGTTGAAAACGTAGATGGCACTGAAACATGTCTCCAATCATTTCACGCCAATTTAGTTTGTGCAGTTCATTCTTTCGAGCTAAAAAGTGACATTTGGTGTTTCAATTTAAAAATGGAGCAGTGCAAATGTCTTTCCAATAAGAAAATCGATCGAAAAGTGAAATTCTTGACATTTTATCCGTCAGAAATGAGCAGTGTCTCTGCTTTTCTCCATTGCCAAAATTTTCCCTCAAAATAATGACCAGATAATGGAGACATGTCAAAATTTAGTTTCACGATTAACTCAGTACCAGCCTTAAGATAAAAAAGTATTACTTCAAATGAGAGTAAAAGAGCGAGAGAGAAACCGAATATTTTTCTCAGAAATTAAATTTTTCGGAACAGATTAACAAATCAGAGTGAATACCATTAAAAATTCTGGCAAATAAATTAACGTAAATTTTATTTAAAGTTTTGCATAAATTTCGATTCATATCATGTCAGGGTAATTGTGTATGGATGTCACCGAGTGGCAAACGAGTTATTCTAGCCGATGTAAAATTACGAGATTTAACCGAAATCGAACGGAAAATTCTGCATCGGGTAGCTATCGAGAAAATCAATCAGCTCAATATCGGTGTGAATGTACAGGCTCCAGGAGGTAAAAAAAATTAAATTAAATTTCAGTCGAAATTTAAATACTAATTCATCCTAATCAATCTTTATGAAATTTCAGATATAACAGGTTCGTCTTCGAAATCGCAGAAACGACGTCCGTTGCTCATTAAGAGGAAAGCACTGACCACTAGTATTTTTGATACGAGTAAAAAGGAAGATAATAAAGGTAAATTGTCGTTCTACATTTTTGTTTTTGGCCGCTTACTCATGAAGACCATACGAACAAGTGTAGGAAAAAATTTTATGTGGACACCCATTCAGCATATTTCATTAAACACTATACCCAAGCTTAGTAAATCAATTCACATTGGACTTATGGCAATAAATATTTCCAAGTGCATTAGAGCTTTTGCATATGTACAACTAACAATCATTTTTAGATACATCATTTACAATGTGACAACTCCTTGCACCCTTAGATTGTATTCAAGCTAACACGCCAATCGAAACGCTAGAAAAACTCAGCCCATTGCCTAACCCCCTCCAAAACGCTTCGTAGCCTCAAAGCCTTAATTGCTCAGTAAAAAAATTGCAATTCGATTTCAGTTAACGGATCCGGTCTAGTATTTGGTGTAAGCATAGAAAAATGTGTAGATAATGATCGGTTGCAGAAGGCGGGTGTTGGGATTGGTGTTGGTAGTAGTACTGTTGGATCTGATCGAGGATCACGTAATTCTGTTATATCGCTTTTAGGAGGCGGTAACCATAACAAAGGAAACGACCATGTAACTATTGAAATTACTTGACCTCTTTACAGCATACATCCTTCGCATGATATCATTTGTCTAAAATGACCTATTGTCTTGGCACTTCTTTTCCTAATCTATAATTTCAGATAGGATCTTGTGAAAGTCTTCCATCGCGATCGACTAATATCATCAGTCAATACGATGATGGCGGTGGAGGCAAAGCCAGTGGAACGAATAGTTTTATAAGCCGAGCTGCGATGAAGCTGTCACGAAGTCAAACGGATGTCCGGAGAGGGAGTCAGGACGAAGACGATCTCCTGGCCGAAGGACACGATATACCGGCAATGGTTGGCGGAGATTCTAGCTTTGGACAACAAGTACCTGCTTTAGTCTTGGAATGCATTAAGCATATCGAAGAGCATGGTTTGAACACTGTAGGCATATTCCGAGTTAGTACGTCAAAGAAGCGCGTGAGACAGGTAAGCTTGCCTTGTTCAGTTGTCGCCTAATGATTCGCAAACATTTTCTTATCTTTTCAGCTAAAGGATGGGTTCGATCGTGGCGAAATCATTTCGATCGATTCCGACATATGTCCTCATGATGCGGCAACGATTCTTAAAGAATACTTCAGAGACCTACCTGAACCGTTGCTGTGTCGCAACTTATACAAGGCTTTTGTCAAAACGCAGAGTAAATAGATTTGAACCGGACATTTTAGCGAACACTAACATTTCATTGTATTTTATGTTTCGGTTTGCAGAAATTCGCAATCGACGCTTGCAGTTAGAGGCCTTATCGCATCTAATACAACTTCTTCCGGTAGCACATCGTGATACGCTTTACGTGTTATTACGTTTCTTAGCGAAAATTGTTCGATCTTCAGACGACGTAATAACAAATGATACTGTTGTAACGGGCAATAAAATGGATAGCAATAATTTAGCAACAGTTATAGCACCAAACATTCTACGATCACCAGAAACGGGTCGTACAACTGAACAAGAAATCGATGAACAAATCGATGTGATAAATGTGATAAGGTAAAATTATTATTTATTTTTTTTTTTTTTTCCAGCCTTTGCACGTTACTGTATTCATTTTTATGAATTTTGTAAAAAGTATTAATGAGAGATCATTGATAAAAACTAGGAATAATAATGGACCAAGGATCGAGCTCTGAGGGACTCTGGAAAGTGTAAAGAAAGGGGAAGAGGTGGTAGGAAAAAATGAAAACCAAGGTAAAAGAAGACCAGACACTCCATAAACTCCAAGTTTTGGAAGAAGAATTATGTGATCCACAGAATCAAAAGCTTTTAAAAATTCGGTGTGTACCACATCCACTTGTTTCTGTTGACCTAAAGCAGAAACAATCAAGTTAGTAAAGGAGATATAAGATTAAGAGTGGGAGATCTACCTTTGATGAAACCATGTTGCTCAGGAATAAGGAAAGGATGGAGGAGAGGAAGCAGCCTGTTGTGAACAACTCTTTCAAGAAATTTTCCACAGCAAGGCAGGAGAGAAATGGGATGATAGCTGGTAATGCAGCTTGGGTCGTCAGACTTGTGAATGGGTGAAATAAAAGCAGATTTTCAACTGGTTGAGAAAGAGCCGGAAGAGAAGCTGAAATTAAATAAAATAGACAAACGAACATACAAGGACGATGAGAGTAACTTGGTCAACAGGTTCGGGATGCAATCAGGACCACTACCGACATTAACATCAAGACACTCGAGTAAGGATTCAATTTCAAGAGGATTGGTGCGAATGCCAGAGAAGGCAGATGAAGCAGCATGAGGAACTTGAAAATAGAAACAATAAAAGTATTTTCCAAAGAAGTCGCAAAATACTCGTGGATTAGAAGCAGGAGTACTATCAAGGAACATGGAATCGGGAAAACGATGGGAATTTTTTAGAATAAGGACATCAGACCAGAAGAATTTTTCATTAGAACAGATAGCGGACTCGATGTTTGCAAAGTAATCGCAGGTGGTGTTAATAACAGCCAAACGTAGGCTCGATAATTCGAAGAAGTCAGCCTGTAATTTTAAATCTAGCGCGAGCTGCATGCTTAGACTGGAGTTAAGACGCCACATCACACACCAAGGAGCGTTGTTGAGTTTACCAAGACGGCTGGAAGAAGTGAAGCGAGAGATTAGGTCGGAGAGTGGGTTGTGAAATTTGGTGATGAGTTCATTAACATGGAGGCTGCGGCGGAAGGAGAATCAGTTAGCCAAGTTAATTTCAATCGTCATATCAGCGAAGTCTGCTTTATGGTAGTTAAAGCGTACGGATCGAAAAGGAACTCTACTGGTCCGAAGATCAATATTAAGTGCGACTGAGACAGGAGGGTGATGTGAGTCAGCTTAGAAGTACGAGACAGGATCCCTGTGAATATTGATATTATGCGAGGGAATATTAGATAGGATGAAGTTTAATATTTTATTGTTTATGTTTGAAACAGAGTTGAATTGAGAAAGAGAGCACAGCGACAGAAACGACACGGTCAAAAGAGAAAAGTTATGATAGAGAAAAAGAGAAAAATTGAAATTCCCACATATTTAAAACGAGGCAAAGCGGAAGCTATTGTTTAGGTAGCTGGAGCTAGGTCATTGAAAAATTTTCTATAGTGTTCCCTGAAGAGACCTGTGAACACATCACCACCATCGCTTTTTCCTAATGCACCCATGTGAAAAGGAAAATTTTTCGTTTGCCACAAAAAATTCGGAAATTTTCCAAAAGACTGACGAAAAGAGCAATCCAGAGTTCACAAAAAACATAACGAACATTGAAGTAAATTGTAAATTTCTTTAAACCAAATTGAATTTCACCAAAATTTTTTTCCGTTTTTAAACAAACCTATACAAAACATTGCTTGAACATATACTCTCAGAAAATAAAGAATCTAAAATTTTCAGAAACATTGACTAGTTATTAGGAGAAAGATGGCTGACATAAAATTCTCGAACAAAAATCAATCTTGTCAGGCTCGAAAAATCAATCTAGAGTACAAACATTGACGGAAACACATAAAAGTCAATTATTAAAAATTAAAATTTATTTACTTTTTTAAATTTCAGGACCATGATTGATCATTATGAGGAGCTATTTCGTGTACCTGCTGAATTAATGGATGAAATCTATACAAACATGATGGACACATATCCCGAGCAATTGGATTATTTGTGCGAAAGGCGTGATGTTACCGGGCGATATGAGTGAGTTTTAATTCATATGAATTAATTCAAATAAAATGTTTATGTCTTTTACACTAATCTCCATTACAGTGACGATATGGATAGTGGTAGTTCGAGTACTCCATTAAGTTCACCACCACCGATAGTTCTAAAGCAACACAATTCAGCATTTACAACAACATCAATACCACAATCGTCGATGGTTGATGATGATGGAGGTGGAGGTGGCATTGGTACTGGTGGTGGCCCTCGAGGTAGTTCGGGTAACATAAACGATCGAACATTCGTATCGAATCGACCAGTCTATTCTCGAGACGATTTCCTTCATGAAAACACGATCAAGGGCGATGACCCGAAAGAGAATGCGGCTGGGCAAAGGTAAGTACGAAATTCCCACATTGGGCGCAATAATATTTTCGATTTTTTCACTGCTAAACTTGCACATCGCAGACGTGAACGCACATCACGAATGAAATACGTCGAAAGTGAACATGAACTCACAAGACGGCGACGTCGCGAACGTAATTCGGATGAATCTGGATCGGCAGCAACACCTTCACCAACGAAAACCACTTTTAATAGTAGCAGCACAAATCGTTTACCGTTTGGTGACAGTCCACAGCAGCAATCACAAAACCAACAGTCTGGGGGACCAGTTCGAAGGCATTTTCCACCCTATGGAGACCAGGATGGTAATGGTGTTGTGACAGCTAGTCTAAAAATCCCTGTACAGATGCAGCAACAGTCACAACAGTATCCGCGGAGCCAATCAAATATTTGTGATACAACAAATAGTGGGCACATAGATTTGTCAGATATTCCATATATTGAAGATAACGGCTGTGGACAAGATGTCCTTACGGGTGAGAAACGGATTCCAGCCATATGAAATTTCATTTCATTTTATTGTTTTTTTTTTTTAATTTTAGGATCATTGCTTTTCGGGCGTGGCTCGTATTCCGCCACTAGCAATCAAATGCCTGTTTCCATAGAAGGTCGTACAACCTCGTCCTCCTCGACAATGTCTGATTTGTCACGTTCCTCTACGATTCATCAGTATACAACAGACGATACATCGGCAGGAACATCAGCGGCAAGCAGCCGTCGATCGTCCGCAGAGCAAGCATTGAAGTCTCCAACACCTATCACCATTTCCCAGCAGCAAGCAAAACGTCCTGATAGCCTCAAGCGATCACCGGGACGCAAACAACCGAACAACATCAACACAAGTGGTGGCGGCGACGGAAGTCCAAATGCAGTTTTGTCACCCACAACTCTTATCGGACAATTCGGAACGCTTCAAAGTGGTCACCATCACGGTCCCAATACTGAGCCGAAACTGACGCCCAGCATTTCAAATATCGGCGGAGCGGTCTTGCGCTCCAAAACGGCCGATTTCGAAAGGATTTCAAAACAAAATAAGAAATACAAGACTAATGACACAACCACGGGAGCGGACGATTTTGCAGCAGCATCGGGGTCAGTAATGGCCCAGGTGACCTCCGCTTCAGATATCACAGGCTCCGGCAGTAGTAGTTCGATTCGTGATGAAGCAGCAAAATCTGAAAAATCTACACGAAGCCGACAACAAACACCATCATCCACTTCAACTTCCGGGCCAATCTATAAGCGACAGGAACTAATATCGAGTGCTCAGCGCTCGTCGAAATAAATATTCAATTCGAAAAGAGATCAATAGCTCATACACATTTCTCGAATTACGTTCTCTTAGACGTAACGAGAAAAGCCCAACGAAAAATGTTATTTGCATATCGGGAAAACAATAGCACGATGTTTTTTTTTATCATTATTAGCCCGCAAAGTAGCTTTATTACGAAATCAACAAATAAAAATAGTAGCATTGCATAATGAACAAAATGAGAGAAAAATGAAAACGAGCAAATCGATTTAAGTGTAAGCGAGAGTGGTATTCAAAACGGAAACGTGAAATCCTACTCGGCTATGTGACTTTTCGGATTGTAAACTACTTAGCTCCAAAAAAAAAAAACACCAAATAGAAAATTGACCTGTATTAAATTAACTATAGATATTTAGATAATTTGCAATAAAATATCAAGAGTCGAATTGACGACGTCAGTAACACTAACGTTTAAATGAGAGCAAACTGAAAAATAATTTTCAGAATATTTTCAAATAGATAACGTTCAGAAGGTAGCGATTATTTCGTTGTTGAAAAGAAAACGTTTTATATAGCGTATAAAATCGATATGTATTTAATTCAAAACGAAAAACAAACAACTAAAAATTAATTGATCCATAGATAGATAGTTATATAATATCTATTTTACTATTTTCAAATTTATTCTTGTTAAACTTCCAAAGTTTTATTGAAGAAAAAAGCAATTATTATTAGTATTATTAATTACATTATTATCGTTTTTATTTATTCATTATGATGATTGTCATATATCACCAAACATTTTAGACTGTTCTTTGTTGATTTATTTATTACCTATTTATATTGACTTTCGTATTATTAATATTTATTTGAATTTTTTTTATCACACTATGTTTTCCAATGTCTTTTCTAATTCGGTTCTTGTTCGAATATCTTAATGTTTTCTTATATGAAATTTTTCTTATTGTTTCATGAACTTGGTTATTTAACCGGAATACGTTTTATGATTGTGTAATGATTATTTTCGAAGGTATATGCACATACATTAAAAAATTGTTCGAAACAAATTTATTTTGCTACTGTGTGTCTTTGAGCGTATGCACAAGTACAAGTTCATACAAAAGCTTAGTTAAATACAGTAAATAACGTATATATATATATATATATATAGAAATACACATTATATATACGGACGAAAAATCTGGTGATTATATACATGAGTAAAATAATGCGATGAAAAACAAATAAAAAACAAAAATGTTTATTGTGGGTGTAATTTTTTTTTTGCGGCAAGTTTGATCTATTTGAGCTTTGGAGATCAAAAATTTCGTATTTTTTTTTTGTATGGATATTATGGTGTGGTTCAAGAAGTATTCCTGTGTACGGTGATTCCGATGAGTAGATTTTGGTTTGGAAATAATATTGTTCTTATGGAAAAGTATGTAATGGCACTTACAGTACCTCACAGATAAAGTCGGTAAAATATGGTGAGCACATTTGACGGCCGATATCTCCCAAAATAAAACAGTTACCCAAATTCTTTCTCTTACAATATTGTTTTCCATTATCTATACTGTTATAATCAATAATAATAAAAAAAAAATCTTTAGCCATAAACAAAACAGTTATTGAAATTTTACTAGTGATGGGCTCAAAAACGCCAAACAATTTGAAAAAAACGATTGGCTGCAAAAAACAAACGAACAGTTTTTCCAAAGAGTGACAAACAGTTTTTCTAAAACGGAATTTTTTTTTTAAAACGAACAGCATTTCTAAAACGAATCGTTTTTCTACAACGAATAGTATTTCTAAAACCAATTATTCCAACTATTCTACAACGAATAGTTTTTCTAAAACGAACTGTTTTTTTTTAAACGAATCGTTTTTTTAAAACGAACTGTTTTTTTTAAAACGAATGGTTTTTCGTTTTTCTCAAACGAATCGTTTTTTTAAAACGAACTGTTTTTTTGTTTAAAAATGAATCGGTTTTCGTTTTTCTCAAATGAACCGTTTTTCTCAAACGAACCGTTTTCCTCAAAAGGAACCGTCTTTCTAAAACGAACTGTTTTTTTTTAAACGAATCGTTTTTTTAAAACGAATCGTTTTTCGTTTTTTTAAAACGAATCGTTTTTCGTTTGTTAGAACGAACTGTTTAGCTGCGGAAAACAGTATTTTCGTACTTGCAAGTATTTTATTCAAATATTCAAAAAGCTTTTTCGGGGGTTAAGGGGTTTTTCGGCCATAGTTTGGCAAAAACTAACTTTACGGCGCTTTCGATGATTGAAAGTGGTCGGGGAGCACAATAGTGATATTATAAGGGCGAACAATTGGTCTTTTATAAATACCGATTGGGGCAATTTTCAACTTGACATAGGCGATGCGGTAAGAAATCTTGATGTTTGTGTGACGGAAAACTTAGCAAACCGTCAGGTTGATAATCTTGTAGAGTCCATCAATGACATTATAAATGAAACCGTTGTCCGGAATACACGCTTGATCACTCTTAATAATTATCAGAATCAAGCACTGCCGCCGGAAATTGTTAAGCACATGAAAGTGAGACAACTTTGGCGCTGCAAGTTAAAGCGAATTTTCCACAGACTTGGGAGGGATCACCCGTTGTACAAGTCACTACTCTCGAATACCAACTGTCTCAGCAAAATAATTGCTGAAATGGTTGGTAAATTTCGCAGTGAGCGGCTTGTGCAGCGGCTGGGCGACATTCGACCAGGCCTCGACATGTTTAAGGAAATAAATTTGCTTTCTGGTAAATATAACAGCCAAAAGATGGTGGTGACGATTGACGATGTTATGAGCAACCCTAGTCATCAGGCTGAGTTGTTTGCATCAACATTCCAATCACAATTAAATGCTGTTTCGCCTAACAATTCTGCTCCTAACCGCCAAATGGTGAGAGAAGAAGTTAATCGCTTTCTAGATACACACCACGAGCCACTGGCCATAGTTTCATCCGAAAATCCTGCGGATGACCCGCAAGATGCAAATGACCAGTTCCACTTTGTTAATAGTGGATACTTGGTGCGACTGCTGCGCGGTATAAAAAGCAAGAAGTCTTCTGTGCATGATGGAATGTCTAATTTCATTATTAAACATCTACCACTCTCTATGCTCAGAATTATCTCCATTGTATTTAACAATGCCTTGAACAATGGTTACTTTCCCGACTCATGAAAAGTAGCTAAGATTATTCCTATCCATAAGAAGGGCAAAAGTAAAGCGGCCAGCAATTTCCGCCCAATTTCTCTGCTCCCTAATCTGGGGAAGATTTTCGAGAGAATTTGGCTGGAAAAGATAACAAAAAAACATTGCGAGTGCATGCAGGTGATTCCTGATCACCAATTTGGCTTTAGGCGCAGGCACGGAACGCAACACGCCATCTCATACCTGCACGATCAAATCGTGTCTCACTTGGATGAGCGAAACATTCCAACAGTAGTGTGTGCTTTAGATATCGAGAAGGCTTTCGATTCCGTATGGCACGAAGGTCTTCTGTTTAAGTTGATCAAGTTTGGATTCCCGGAAGAGGTGATAAGACTCGCAGCGAGCTTTCTTACCAACAGGTAATATTAGGTGCGTTTTTTTGCTCCGATGCAGAGCAGAGTACAACTATGCCGCAAAATCAACGATCTAGTATAAAACAGCAGTGCTTTCGCTAAGACTGACATAGGTTGCGGTATTCGCTGTGGTACCACTAAACAGCTGAAAATAAAGGGAGAAAATAACGAGTATAAACTATTACAATCGATAGAAAATAGAAAAAGAACTAACAGAAAATTACTTCTTCTAACTTTCTACACATTTTGAGGGCTTTTTCTAATTTCCTAACTACCAAAACATTCAACATAACCATGAAAACCGAAAGCCACCTCACAGAAAAAAATACAACTTCTCATGAGCTTTTCTTTTTTCTATCAGCACATTCTACACTTCAACACGTGAACTACAAATGAGGCATAGAATTTCTGTACTAGTGAATTCACTGGTGTAGGAGTGTTGTTGTTTTCAATGCGTCTACTCTACTCTCCGCTGGATATAGGAGCAAAAAAACGCGCCTATTATGTCAGCGTTAATGGAGCAGATTCTCCCAAAGGACCTGTGACGGCAGGAGTGCCACAAGGTTCTGTCACTGGACCAATTCTTTACATCGTATTCACCGCTGACCTTCCCATTCCAGTGGGCCAACCTCAAGTTCAAATTCTTCAATATGCCGATGACACGTTCTTATTCGCGTCGAGCCAAGATCCGCTCAAAGCAGCGAGGAGCCTGGAATACTACTTGGCAGAATTAAGTCTTTACTTTGACGAATGGGGCATCAAACCAAATAGCAGTAAGACACAGCTTAGTGTATTCCGCAATCCTTCTAAGTATCGGGGATCGCAAACTATTCGCAACAAGACTAAAAAACTCGCTGTCTCGTTCGGAACTTCTAAGATTACTCCTAGCTCAACCTTTGTTCGAACGAAGAATTCTCCGCTTCTGCACTGGCAGGTTCTACAACGCGGTAACTAAAAAGTGGCCGAAGAACCTTCTCCTCTATCAGGAGTCGGGACTGAAGCCACTTAGGGACCGGGTTGTAGAATTAACGACAAAATTCTACGGACAAACGGACGGACATGAAAACGGACTGATTCGGTCAACAGGGTGTACAGGTGGCTCCAATGAGCCATTTATGCGCCCCGCGAAGTCAGCGTATCAACGGCAGCTCACGGATGCGCTATTTAGCTATGTAGGCCTTCCGTGGAACAGAAGGGGCTAAATGTAAGACCTAGGTTAAGTTTTAGGTCTAATTACGTTAGGTTAGTTATAATTAGGTATAGGTTAGAACTTAATTGTAGTGTAAGGTAGATTTTAAGTTAAGTATTGTTCAGGTAACCCCAGCACTTGTACAAGCTGGGTAGTATTATTAGTGTGTAAGATAAAAACTGTTTAAGGGAAAAATATTTATAAAAAAAACCATAAGAGCCAGCAGACCAAAATATCATAGTATAGCCGCTAGACTTTAAATTATCATTGTTAATTATACTTTAAGCTTGGTTAAGGGTGTACAACAAAAATGAAATAAAAATCTTCTTCAATCAATCAAAGGGCGAACAATTTTTTTACAGGGGAAATTCGGCAAAAACGTCCATATTTTCCAAGAAAAAAATTTTGACCTAGCACGAATTCGGGGACCTCTGTGAGTTGTTTCGAGCGAAATTTCCATCCAAGTCTGGGAAAAAGCGACCTAGTTTCAAATATACGGCAAAATGAAATCCGGCGGAAAAACTAAAAGTAGCACTAAAAATGCCAAGGAGGAAAAGGTTGAGATCCTTTTTGGTTCACCAGTTGGCGTCTCCGGGTGTGCTGAGGCCCTCCTTGTGACCGCAGGAGTTGTAAAATTTACGAGATCGCGAGAGGTGAGGTGCCTCTGGACTCATGTCCAGCTTAACGGAAGAGGTTGGCCCCCTAGTGGATGCATGTTTAATAAACGAAACATTTTTTTTTATCATTTCTTAATAACATTTTCGACAAACTTCATGCTTCAGTGAGGCGAATTAGAAATCCGACTGTTTTAGATTAGCCAGGAAAAGTTTGGTATCAGAGATCGCTCGATGAAAAGTCATATAGATGACAACAGGATTAGTTGGTCCTATCTTAGTAAATTTTTTACTTTGGTAATTTAAACGAATACAGGAGGTGTTTTTTGCATACAATAAAATGAAAAACAAATTAAATTGATTGAATTTGATCGTTTTCCTTTAGATGACCCCTAGATTGGAGAAAGATTTGCCAAATAAAAGATCGATCATTGGAAAGTTACGGACAAGCTGCACAGACTAATGACTCGGTATTCTTTGAAGGTCATCTTGCACCATCACCTTTCGAGCTTGGGAACGTTGTGTCTGGAGGGTGGGGGAGGGCATATCAGTCTGTTTCATTACATCACTGCAAATCGTATGCATTATATGTATATAAGTACAACTTCAAACAGGTATTTGGAACAGGTATTTTTTCGTGCTCGTACTAGTTATACCTAGTATGTGAAAATCCTAGTATGACCCAACTCTAATTGTCGTACAGCATAAAATTTGTTTCTTTTCGTTAATTCAAACAGTTTTAAAACGCAGTTGTTTTTTTTTTAAACAACAGTTCGTTTTTGTTTTTTGAAAATAACAGAAACGCCCATCACTAAATTTTACATGATATTCTTAATTTTGTCCCCACTCTTAAAGTCGGAACAGTTAAGTGGCTCTTACAAAGTACCGTTTTTTTTCGCTCGGAAGCTGTGAAATGAATTTATTTATCATTTTTAGTTCAACTTCTGGTCTGAAAACACATAAAATGCGAAAAGCAAAATAAATCACAGTTTGTGAAAGTAAATAATAATTGACCTTTTTTGCGAAGGAAAAACAGCGAGTGATATCGTAAAAATTGTGAAGAAAAAAAGTTATTCGACTGTGTGGGATGTTATTAACCGTTATAAAATAAGAGGGCAAATTTGAAAATAAGACCAGAAAACAACGATCCGACAAAAAATTTTAACGGTTTTGACGTAAAATTTCTATTGAGACAAATTAAGAAAGATCCGCATTTGTCGGCTACAAAGCTGGGGTCCATACTAAAGGATCTAAACGGTGTTTTCGTTCATCCTGAAACCGCGAGGAGAGTTTTGCGGAAGAATGAATGAAATGATAAAGTTGCTCTTAAAAGGCCCTTGGTATCAAAAAAAAAAGTACCAAACGGACAGACTTAGCTTTGCAAAAGAATATATAAAGAAGGATGCATCATTCTGGGATAACGTAATATTGATAACTTATTTAAAAAAAAGCTGTAATCAAAATAATTTAATGTATCCTCAAATCCTTTTCACTGATGAGAGTAAATTCAATTTATTTGGGTCCGACGGACAGCGATATGTGTGGCGGGAGCCCAATACCCAACTTAAACAAAAGAATTTAAAGCCAACTGTGAAGCATGACGGCGGTTCAGTAATAGTCTGGGGTTGTATGTCGGCTTCCGGTATTGGAAACTTTCGCTTAATAGATGGAATAATGAACAAAAAACTGTATGTCGACATACTGAAGACAAATATGAGGCAAAGCGCTGAGAAACTGGATATATTGGACCGATTCTTCTTTTATCAGGACAATGACCCGAAACATTCCGCGCTCATAGCGAAAGAATGGCTCCTCTATAACTGTCCAAAGGTGATTAAAACACCAGCCCAATCTCCAGACTTCAATTTTATTGAACATTTGTGGCAGAGATTAAAAGTTAAAGTAGCGGCAATGACTTATTCCAACATCAAAGAAACAAATCCTGCAAGAAGAATGGGATAAAATTGAGCCGGAATTTTTTCGAAAGTTAGTAAACTCAATCCCAAATCGTTTCAAAAATACAATTGAACAACGTTGATTAACAACAAAATATTAACTTCTTTTATAAAATTAAAATTTATAGATTTTTCATTGTATTCCGACTTTAAGTGTGACGACAAAAATTCACAATTTCATGTAAAATTTCACGAGCTTTTTTTTTTTATTATTGATTATAATAGTATAGATAATTTTTTAAAAAATTTTTTTTTATTATTGATTATAATAGTATAGATAATAAAGAACAACATTGTAACAAAAAGAATTTGGGTAACTTTTATTTTCTGAGACATCGGCCCTCAAATATGCTCAACACATTTTAACGACTTTGTCTGTGAGGTACTGTATATTATTTTTAATTAAAACAGACGAAACTGTCACTTTCACACACTTGTCTTGTGACAGAAAGTGGCAGCAACGCATATTCGTACTTTTTGTTCATAAACACCTTCACCATATAAAAAAAGGAAGCAGCGTGCATACCTTTTATGAATCATTGCTAGTCCTAGGGTGATAGTTTGCAAATTTTCTTACCTTATTAGAAATAATCGATGGGATGGCACAACAATCCGATGCCTTGGTATCGATCTCGATATTCGATATAAAATATAAAATTCACATCCATGCATAATCCTAGAAATTAAATAGAAAACTGTTAGTCAAATACATATGTTTATAATACTTGAATCATTTGATTTAGTTTCAGTATCAATTAAAAACAAATAGTTCAATATCACGCTCGCAACGATACGTTCAAAATTCGTGGACATGCTAAAGCAGTTACATGACTATAAATGTAGAAACACACTGCTGTCACGTCACGTGAGCTCACGTGAGCTCACGTGCCATAGATCTGCAGTACCACTTTGTATGCTTAGAAGCACATTGGTGGCACGTCACGTCACCCGGACTCATGTGCTGTCACGTGTGATTTTGAGCTCACGTGTGATTTTTGAGCTCACGTGTGATTTTTGAGCTCACGTGACAACACGTCTAACATGTACCGTATATTTTTGAATATCGTATATGGCGAAATAAGTACTGATTAATCAAAATATGCATTATAAGTGCATATATGCACATTGAGTGATGCAAATATGTGTTAGTATATCTATTTTCTTATTGAAATCGTAGTTTTAGCCAGTTTTAGTCACACGCATGACGTGACAAGGCGTGAGATCACGTGACGTGACAGCAGTGTGTTTCTACCTTAATTTTCAATATCAAGAACAAGTATCTATGCACATATAGGTGTGAGCTGCGAAAGCCTTATGAGTGGAATTGTGAAGGTAGAGACTAAATCCCTTTTAAGACATGGTCCATGCGTCCACGCGTTTTAAGATTTGACGAGTCAAGCCAAATCAAATCCAGTTTTTTGAAGGCGGGGCTAAGGTGATAAGTGGATGGATTTTACATGCATATATTGGTAACAGAAAATTGTATATATTTATCCATATGACTATATATACCTACATATATATGTAAAATAGTCATCCACAAAACATATATATAAATGATCATCAACGAATCATCCACACATGCCACCGAGCGAAAGAAATCATTATAAAATCGATTGTACATGAATCAGCATACTCCACCTCCTTCGCTTTAGAGCCGCCTATACAAACAACATCGAATTGACTCGTGTAAGCAAAACACGCTAGATCGGATGGACGCATGGGCTCATGTCTAAAAAGGTCTTAAGTGTTGTTGCCGGTGCTAGAAGAGAAGAGGAGAAAAATATACACTGCGATGAAAACCAAGGAACTGCTACCGCATGTCAAACCTACGAGGGTTGATTCAAAAGTAATGATAACCAATATAAACAAAGGTGATAAAACTTTCATAAAATATTTATTTTTCAACATAGTCTCCTAACAAGTTAATACATTTAGTCCATCTTTTTTTGCAAACCCAGGATACCCTTAGAAAAATTTGTTTGTCTTTACTCTCCCAAAACGCCCCCACCAGCGGCCACCACCTCGCTATCATCTTCAAATTTCTTGACCCGAAGGTGTTCCTTGAGCCGAGGAAAGAGGTAGAAGTTATTGGGGGCTAGATTTGGCGAATAGGATGGATGCTCAAGCAGCTCGAATCCTGTTTCTTGGATTGCAGCCATCGCAACTGCAGCCTTGTGAACCGGTGCGTTGTTTTCATGAAACACCACTCCGGCTTGCAGTTTGCCGCGTGTATTTTCCTCAATAGCCTCGCCCAATCTTCTCATTTGGTGTGCGTAGTAAGAGCCTGGCGTCCTTTTCCAAACATTCCACCATAATAATTCCTTCAGCGTACAAAATACTGATGCATAACCTTCCCCGCCGGACTCGACACCTTGAATTCCTTCGGCATCGGTGAAAATGGTCACTTCCAGGTCACCGATTGCTGTTTGGTTTCTGGATCTAAATGGTGGATCCAGGTCTCGCCCATCGTCACGAAACGTGACAAAAACTTCTCCAGATCTGCCTGGAACTTTTTGAGATTCACCCCTGAAATGTCGACTTGTTTCTCCTTTTGCTCGTCGGTTAACATTCTCGCCACCCAACGCGCAAAGACCTTCTTCAGATGGAATTCGTTGGCAACAATTCTTTTAACACTGCCATATGATATCCTTTGATCTGCCAACTCGATATTTTCGACTTTTTCACGTTGTCTTCAGTGAGGAACGTGGATGGACGTCATTCGCGATATTCATCTTCAGTGGATGTCCTTCCCAGTTTAAACTACGTGGCGCAGCGTGCAACGGTGGAATATGGAGGAACAGAGTCCCCTAGTGTTTCCACCAAGTCATTGTCTAGGTATTTGGTAGATATTTTTTTTCAAATACAGGTACTTAATGACAACTATAATTTCGTTTTTCTTCATTTTGATGTCCTCTCTTCAACTATTCGTATTCAAATAAATGTACCTCCCTGGAATCGTGGCCTTTCGCCATTATATTGTTTATACAGGCACTGTGTATTCGTAACTGCTCTAACATAACATGCAAGGTAATTCAGACAGTGTCTGCATTTCGATGGGGCACAAGTTTTTATTTCACGGTTGAATCGCAGAAAAGGCAAGGATACATACAATGGTTAAAAGTGCATTTCCATCTGAGCGGAGTTAAACATGTAGTAAGACAACTAGAGTGTGTATGTATTCACAGTCATGGACAAATGAAATGGAATTGAGTTTCGGATCAGTTATATGGGAATTCGGTTTGACATTATGGGGTAGAAGTTGTATTAAATCGAAATATTCGCTCGATTTTTAAGAAGTCATATTACCAGGAAAATTACAAATTTGGATTGAAGATATTGTTGTTTTACCATTGAAAACACTGTTTCGGGGATTCGTAATTTTCTGCATTTAGGAAATAAAACAGTTTGTTTACCGCTATTAGACACACTTTTATTCAAAACAATAATTGCTACAACTAAATCACTTCACTTTCATTCAATTCACTAAACTCACGTACACACTTTAACAGTGGCATTAATCTCAGTTTCCAAGCAGAGAATATTTGAAAGGGAATTATGAATCGAATGCGAAGTAAGCCTAAAAATCTGAAATCTTTACAGTGTTGTCTGCTCAAGAATTTATTCACGAGAAAATTCTATTGCTGATAATGCGTATAGTTGAACACGAAATTCTGTTGTAGCCGCCTAGGTCAAAGATCTGGCAGTATGCTGAAATTTTCAAGCAATCTTAATATCACGTGAAAAATAAAACAAGAATATTTTCATTTTTTTGCACCCGTATCATTGATGACATTCTACGTTGCTTTACACATAATTTTATTAACAAGCATCATGCTGATGGCATACAATCATCGCCAAGGTTAAAGATCATTTTAATATTTACACAATTGCGATCACATACGCATGCGCCAAACCCAAACACTTGCGGACGTGCTGATAATAATCGAACATCTAAAATTCATCAGCCTGGTCATTGCTATTGTTCGCAGACACTATGCATGTCCTTGTCGGCGTCATCACAGAAGCATAATCACTGACGTCATCCTCTTCCACCTTATTTGTAGCCCAGCACTAGTATTCTATACCTACTCTTCTCTATAGTTTGGCCCTCCTTGTACCTCTGTACATTGGAATTTTCTTGGAGTTTGAACCATGAATGTTCCCTTAATCTCTTTGAAAATTCACTGGGGAGCACTGGAACTTTACTCTTAGAAGGCTCTGGGACTTTAAGCTTTGGGGCACTTAAAACAACCCCCTCCTCCTTTTCAATTTTGATTGATGTTACAATATGTTACCTTATCTGTTTCAATAAATAATTATACAGTTGGTTTAAATACTGAAGAGGCTATAAGGGATACTGAAAAGAATCGCTTACGTCCTAGAAATGCTGATCACTTGGAAATATCAAGAACACAACGACGTTAACAACAAGAACACAAAATAAATAGATATTAGAAGATATTAGAAGAATCTATCAAACTTTTCTCGAACCCATTGTGCCAATGCTTCCAATTCCCATTTGCATTTAATTTTAAATTCAATAGTGCTTTACTAGAATACCAATTGTTTACTAATGGTTTCCCTGCCAAGGAATTTTACTGTGAAGGAAATGCGACGAAACAATGCCTATTTAATGTAGTTTTCACGACGTTATCGCATCAAAAACATACATTTAGTAACATTTCGACGCAAATTGTTAGTAACGATCCTTCCTACGATGGACTTTTTAATTGGCATCTTATTTTGTAGAAACTCGTATACACAGGCAACAGCTGCAAAGCACGGAGCTCACCTTCATAAAAAATGCCTCGTACACCGGACCTTATGTTTTTATTTGATTCTTGACGAATTTATTCGCTGCGAAAGCATTGGTGTTGGGGAATTGTGTCTGTCGAGCCTTATTTATATTGAAAGCGTCGACGTTTTCAAGCCAGAAAAACTTGATGGTAAAATAACCGGCCGAAAAAAAAATTAACTACCATCCTAAAATATTGCAAAATGACTTTGATGCCAAGCTAAAGTCATCCTACGAAGGATGACATTGGCTTGGCAAGCGTACAACCTGTTAAACACAAATTCATTTTCCTGCTAAAGTAAAAAAACATTGTTTATGTAATGAAGCAGTGTTAATAATGCTTTGATTCAAAATAATATGAAGCGAATTGCACATCAACAAATCTGGGCAACCGATTTCATTGAAACTAAATCATTGTCTACGTCTAAATCGGAATAATAAAACAATTCGAATCCATCCATTAAAAGTACATTTTTGCTTACCATTCTTGAATATCATTTCAATTTCAACAATTTCATATTTGTTTTCATCTAAATTTCACGGGTATTATACATACATTTGCGTGTTCAATCAATGTTAAATTTCAAGTTTTAAATTGATTTTGTTCAAGTTTTATGCTCCATTTCGTGTTTCCTACCTTCATCCTCACTACATCAATATTCAAAGATCAATAAATATGATTACCTAAGCTGCATTAATCACGAAAATACCGCCCGATTGAGGGCTTTCATGATAAGTTTTTGTGTTTTTTTTTTATGAACTATACGATAATTTTAATTTCGTACCTGAAAATGCTTTATATTCGTCATCGTATCGTATCGTTTCGGCAAGTAACTATCATCGAAAGGTTGTTTAATACTACCAAAATGCGCCCCGCTATCGACATACAGGATTCGTGTCAGGATTTTTATAAATTCGGAAAAATGTTCGGCATTCCAATGACGGTCGCCGTGCAAGAATATTCGAAACACTTTTGAAATATACATTTTCAATTTCATAAGGAGAACGTATTCAGCTTTCTGAACATTGAAACTGATCCAATCGTCAACAACGAATAGTTTTGTTGTTTCTCCGGGAATGTCAACGACGACACCAGCTTCATAATCTTCATCGTCTGTACTAGTGCTTTCGCTACTTTTGTTATCGCTCTCCGAGTCACTGGACTCTTGGTCGATTTCAAAACTTCTCGCGAAAAGAGCTATAGTCAGGGTCGTTACCATCGTATTGTATCGTATCAATGCCCGTGGTCCTACTCTCGATTTCTCGCTGAATATCAACCAGTCTGTAGGCAATTCTTCAAGCGATATTTGCTCATTTTTACGCGAAGCATCTTGTAGTACTGAAGTTCGATGGAATGCAACCGATTTGTCGAATTCTGTTCGGATCCTTTTCCCCGAACGATCGACAAAAGCTACGTTCGGGTATAGGCCGGCTGTCAGACAGGCTTGGATCACATTCCATTTGTTTGAATTACCATTGAGCATTTTATAGGGAATGTCACGTGGCAGGGCCGTACGTTTGAAGTGCTCCAGGATTTGGCGTCTAACTCCGGACATCGTTTCTAGCGATGCTTTCGATAAGTTGTGGTCGGCGAGGAAATGAGTTTCGGTTCGAAGCTGTTGACTTTGTCGCCACTTCTGATACAATCTAATTATCCCCAGATGATCACTCATTACATTTTCGCAAAGCTCCTTACGAAGACGATTGACTCGACCCCTCTCTGTGCGATCAGGCGACAGAAGAAAAGGATCTTTCGCAGAGTAATAGGCGGCGATGGTAAGTACCGGCTCGAAGCAGCGGAAAAAAATCGCAAAGAGCAGGCACTTTCCGAGCTGCACGTCCACTGGCATCTTGACCAATCGCTTGCCGAGTATGGTCATTTCCTCATTATTGTCCAATGCACCCATCTTCACTAGCTTCTCAATGGCCTGTAGGATATTCGGCTTCGTTGGTGGTTCGATGGCTTTCGATAGGTATTCAGCTATAGGTATTGCGCCACTTATCGCTTTCGCATACAAACAAATCTCCGTAAGCGATATGCGTAACAGCTCGGGCACTGCAAACTCGCTCATAGCCGCATATTCCTCAGACGAATAGAGTCTGTAGCAGATGCCTGTTTGCGTTCGACCGGCACGCCCAGCTCTCTGAAGTGCGCAAGCCTTTGAAATTCGAACTGATTGGAGGCAGTTCGAACCTGTTCTCGATACATAGACGTTTTGCTTAACACGTCCAGTATCCACCACGTAGCTCACGTCTGGAAACGTTATCGATGTCTCAGCTATGTTAGTGGCTAGTATAATTTTGCGAACGTTAATTGGTTGGAAGGCTGCTTGCTGGTCACGCGTACTCATACTGCCGTGGATGAGGTACAGCCTGTACGAGCCGGGTTTAAACTCACACTCGATTCGCTCCTTTTGAATCATCATGTCGTTGTAGCCGGGCAAAAAGACGAGTATACTACCTTGCGAAGATGCGTTATTAACCGCCGAAAGCAGCACAAGAAGAAGATCGTGATCGACTTCTTCGTACAAACCCATTGTTTGCTGTTGGTAGGCCAACAATATACGTTGCGACTTATTTTCGGCATCTTTGATCTGTAGATTTAGTTGATTCAACCGTTCTAAGCACGTGGTATCTTCATGCATTCTTGCGTAGTCCAAAGCCATCATACCTGAGCCGTCAATTAGCTGCGGGTCAGCACCTCTTTCCAAAAATATATGGAGATATTTCAGGTTATTTCGTTTGGCGGCTGCGATCAGCGGTGTACAACCAGACATTTTATGCCGCAAATTAACTGACAGACCCTCACCCTCAATGAGATACAGGAGCTGGTCGAAATAACCCGATACCGCTTCCTCGGGTTCTTCACAGCACGATTGGATTAGTTCATCCACAAATTGGTCAGTGTGTACGTCCACGGCCTCATCAAATTTTGGCCAATTTTTTGAGTATGATTTATCTTGCGGCATACTGGCTAAAATTGCCCGCATTTTTGCCGTCTCGTAATTGAGGTAGTAGAGGACGTCCTCCAGGAAAAATGTTCTGGTTTCGAAGCACCGCCCCGGAACCTCAAACACATGACTACCTGGGAAGTAGTCACATAGTAGCTGGATGTTCATAGTGGCTGACATAAGGATTACTTTGAGGCTTTTGTTCGTTGCAAGGTAATCGCGCAATGCAATCAGCAGGAAGTCAGTGTTTTTATCACGCTCGTGAATTTCGTCAATGACAAGGTGAGTTAATCCCTGAAATGCCGCATTAGCATCACCCGTCAGCGAGCGTATAAAACAGCCACTAGTGGCGTAGATCAAGTTGGTGTTTTGTTGAAATTTGTCTGGAAAAAAATTAGTTTGGTCATAATCGAGACGGAACGCACAATGTAAGTTTGCCTACTTTCTAAGCGAATCTGATAGCCGACCGTTGCACCTAGTCTCTCTCCGCGCTCCTGTGAAACACGTTCGGCGACAGAAACGGCTGCTATTCTCCGAGGCTGCGTGCATAGAATACGACATGGGATCTTATATGTACTGCTATACTCTAACAAATACTGTGGCAACTGTGTGGACTTCCCTGAGCCCGTATCTCCACTGACTATGACGACTTGCTCCATCTCGATTGCCTTAACAATTGCATCGCGATAAGCAGTAATCGGAAGCTTCAAGCGACTGGCCAGGATTTGACGAGACGGATGGCCGTGTGGTGGTATGAATTTTTTCGTAAAACACGAGAACGTCGATCCATAATCCTTTCGATTGATAGCCTCGAGATCGAGGGTCTGTAGAATTTTATCGCAGCTTTCCATCATTGGACCTGATAGGCGCAATAAATTTTCAACTAGCGGTTCTGTGTCATCTGTCAAGATTCTATAACTTGGCGATGATGTTTCTTCAATTTTTGTCTGTACCGGTTTATATACTGTTAATTGCCTCTTAGCACCTTTTCCGGAACTGCGTGAGATCAAACCAACTTTCCGACTATATTCATGAACGTATGCTCGCTGCTGTTTTGTCAACTCGGCCGACATTGTGCAAGTTTCATTCGAGGACTCGAGGAAATCGCTAATGAGGTTCTGTAACCGCATACGAGTAGACACATCGATACTGGCGGCAACGGGATCGCCAATTCGTCGATGACGCGATTTTTTCGCGGTCGTACTTCCATTGCTCGACACGCACTGCAAAATCTCTGAACTTGTGAAATTTCCAATTACTGGTAAATCAACCCGAAAATCAGATTTATGTCCTTTTTGTTGATTGCGATGACGTCGGTGACGAGGTCGCTTTTTCATTAAAATGTCAGTGTCCATGCGGCCGATTCAGGACGCTCGAGATTTACTGTTGTTCAAAATGGGCAATACCAAACATCCGTTGACGACATCTTATAGGATAGAACACTCTCTTTCTGTTGATTTTCTGCAAGAATTTCCAATCAATTACTTCTAACTTTTAAATATTTGCGTTTTTACCAGCCTAATTCAAGTGGTTCACTCTTTTTTGAATCAATTCGATCGGGCTTGAAAGAAATGGCAAGCAAATGCAAACGAGCACTATTTGACAGCCATGTAGACAACTGAGCCGCACTGAACGAAAGTATAAAAGTTGGTTACCAACAGGTAAACTCTATCTACACCTACGGTGTAAAAAATTGAATAAACTGTTTTGAATTTATAGGTCTGTTCGCGTACCACGATTAATTACAATTAATTGCAATGAAGCCATTTTTGTACTCCGTTTTACTGAAAACTGAAAATTTCCCCTCTTTCAGTAAATTGAAATTCCATGTAATTCCAGGTAACAATTCACATTCAGTGCAGTGCGGCGTAAACGGAGTACAACAACGGCTTCATTGCAATTAATCGTAGTACGCGAACAGACTTATTTAATCCCGGCTCTAGGTTCTGGTTTGGCAAAAAATTAATTTTTTTCTCGGCCCTAACCTACAAAATGAATGCAAGCGACACCTTACGGTCAACAATGACGATTTTGGTAGTACGGCGGCTGTGAATAATTTATTAGGTGCGTTTTTTTGCTCCGATGCAGTGCAGAGTACAACTATGCCGGAAAAACAACGATCTAGTATAAAACAGCAGTGCATTCGCTAAACCTGACATAGGTTGCTATATTCGCTGTGGTCCCACAAAACAGCTGAAAAAAAGGGAGAACATAACGAGTATACACTACCACAATCGATAGAAAATAGAAAAAAAACTAACAGAAAATTAATTCTTTTAACTTTCTACACATTATGAGGGCCTTTTCTAATTTCTTAACTACCAAAACATTCAACATAACCATGAAAACCGAAAGCCACCTCACAGAAAAAAATACAACTTCTCATGAGCTTTTCTTTTTTCTATCAGCACATTCTACACTTCAACACTTGAATTACAAATGACGCATAGAATTTCTGTACTAGTGAATTCACTGGTGTAGGAGTGTTGTTGTTTTCAATGCGTCTACTCTACTCTCCGCTGGATAGAGGAGCAAAAAAACGCGCCTAATGATAAATAAATTCATATTGCAAATAGATAAAATAAATTATTTCCGGAAAAGATAAGGCAAGATTATGTTTCGTTCGAGTAAATTGTTTTTGCAATCGTTTCAAAAGCTGAGAATTGAATGTCTGCAATGGTAATTGTTTATAAATAGGCGCTCACAACATCCCAAAATTTGTTCAACGATTTATTCATATTTTATTTGATAAAACTACCTCTCTTCATATTTTCTATTTGGTTTTATCCAAAATAAAAATCAAATAGACTTAAGTAAAACGGGAGAACGGCCAATGGCAAATAAGATACAACCGCGAGCTAAACGAAACATTTGACGATTGTGAGCTCGCCACAATCATCAAACTGCCGAAGCTACAATAGGGTGGTCAAGTGCAGTACCTAAAAAGATATTCGATGTAAAGGCCGAGGGTCGAAGGTCAATAAAAAAAACACAAGAAACGCTGGTCCGATTCGGTCGACGTAACGGCGAATCGCTGCTCGGATTTCGAAATTAGCGGATGCCGTTGTTGGACCGAAACAATTGGAGGCGTCTTCTGCAAGAAGCCACGGAACTAGGAGGACTGTGATGCCACGATGATGGCCAATGGAAGGATTTGCCCCATTTTCCAAAAGTTCTCCGACATGTCCGACTCAATCGTATTATCTGAAATTTTATAGGACCTGCGTTTAAGGATCAAACATTTAAAGGACCATAACTTTTAATTTTATAAATTTCCCTTCTGTGACTTAAAGAACAGCCTATGTATTTATTCAGGCTTTCTCGAAGATAGCATCGCACGAAATCGACTACACAATGCGGAATAATCATAAACGAAAGAAAAAAAAAACACCGATTTCCTTGAATATCTGACTTTATTTGAATCTTTATTTCTTTCATCTTTTTTGAATCTATTACTTACAAAATAAAAATTGCCAATAAAATTTTTCGTTTGTTTTTTTTTTTGTTTGTTTTATATAATAATAATTTATATATATAAAAGAAATTTTACAAGATTTGCATATGTTTATGCAAGAATTAGAATATTACCTAGTGATTACTTTCCTATTTACGCCGGCAGCGGCACGAGAGAGAAAAAGAATACTAAATAATCACCTGGACAAATATTTGTTTGATTTGTTTGTTTCGTTTTTAGAAAATTAGGACGAAAAATGAGATAAAAATTTGTGTGAGGATTTATGTATATATGTGTATATATGCATATAAAAAACGAACGATGGGAAGTTAATTTTGATTGTTTTTCATTTGTTGCTGTTCATTTTTCTATCTTTGATGCACGAGATGAGGAGGGAATTTGGAAGGGAATAACAAGAAAGAATTTTTTCTCTCACATTTAAATGTATTTTATAATTGGAATTTCATGTTTTCTTGAAAATGTAATTTTCCTTTTTTCATGCCTTTGATAGAAGAATCTTCAATACATCGATAAACAATTTCTTTTTGTTTTTTTTTTTTTTTTAAATAAGGCAACATTCATATGACACAATCGTAGGGAATGTGTATTATTTGGGGAAAACGAAATGGATTTTCCGTTTAGTTTAAAAATTTAGATTCCTAGGCATATAAATGTATTGTGCTGTGATATATCCGAAATTGGACAGATTGTTTTGTTTTTGGAATTTTGTCAAACTGTCGAGTAACATAAGAAATATGGTTGTAAAGTTACAGGCGCGATATAAATCAATTTGTGTGTTTGTGTGTGTGTGTATCGATTTAAATTATTTGGACACATAGTTTCTTAGTCAATAACAGTATGCTGGATGAACCTTGAAATATAAGTATGTACAGGCTGGGTCCATTTTTTATAATTGTGTCTCGCCATTCTCCCTAATTTATTTTTCGTATTTAGTTATCTTTGTTTATTTTTATACATTTCTAATATACGATTGAATTTTCAGATGTTTTTGCTTATTAGACAGTTTGTTTAATTATTTATTATCTTAACGCTTGTTTCTGTGTGCTGGTATTTTTTCGTCACTCGGTTACTTGTTACATACCTACATATATAGTCCATGCATTTGTTTTCGAAATTTTAATAGTAATACATGTACAGAGTATAATGTGTGCTGCAGATTTACATTATTATTTTAATTTTTATATCATTTTTGTTTTAAATTGTGAATACGCGAATAAACACTTTTAATATATTATTATGTTTTGACAACGACTTGTCGGATATAACAGAGAGGAGTCGCAAAAATTGAGACGAAAAATGGAGAAAAAAAAATCGGTTGAAACAAAACAAGAACAGACGATGAACGAGCAATACATGAAATATATGTCGGCGTTTGAACACCATCCAAGAAGGTTTTTCTAAGACACAATCAACCCTATACATATGAAAAATATGATAAGCTATGCATATTTAGCATAACTATAAATTTAGAATTAATTATTATGTTCATATGAAAAAATAAATTGTAAGAATATTGTTGGAAGTATAAGTGCGCATCCAAGCGAATCGATGGATGTTCGTGGAGAAGGCATAAGGTTTTTGTCTCACTTTTCTTCTTCTTTTTTTACTTTTCCTGAAAATAATCATCACGCAACTTGTTTTTCTTTTCCTTCATGGGTTTCGCTTGTTCATAAGAATGACATTGCGTGCATGGCACTTAACCATCATCATCATTTATGTCCGTTTTCTACAATTTGCTTGCTATCTTTAACCATATTTATCGATTAAAACTGTTTAAAATCAACAAGGAAGCAGCAACAAATTAAACATGACTTTTTTCATTTAAATTAGGAGAATAACACTTGAATAGATATTTATCTTGTAATAGTGTTTTAGGAGAGAAAGAGACAAACAATGGTTTTTCTTTGCAATGTGCTCTTGTAATATAACGAAAGGGCGATTTCTTGTGTGAAAAAGTTCAAAGGTAAATTCGAAGAAATATATTTCACTTAAGTTTGACAGAGAGAGAGAGGTGTTTTTGTCTTTATAACAAACCCTTCATCGCATTATTTCGCATGTCTTTCTGTGTTTCCATTTATTATTTGTTCGTAATCATAACTATTGATTTGATATCTGCAAGAATCATTAATTATTTTGCTTGCTGTCGGGTGGTGGTGGTGGTTTTTATGTCTTTTACCTACAATATTATCAGTTTCTGTTTTCAATCTTCCTCTATATAATTAAGTGTCTTTGATCGATGGGGAAATTTTTTTCTCACCTTAATCAACAATTCGATATTTCTATTTATTTTTATTGTTTTAGGTTTTGAAAATTTAAATTTTATATAGTTTCTTTAAAAAAATTATATATATATATATATCGGGCTGCTTTTTGACATGCTAAGACTTAATTTTTTGTTTGTTTTTTTTTTTGTTATCATTCTTTTATTTCTTTTACTATCATATCTCAAGTTTCAATTATGTCGGTTGTTTTTTCTTCTTCCTCTGTTTTGCTTTTAGATTTTCTTTAAATGTATAATGTATATGCCCACTTGTTTTAATAATAGTAATAATTATTTTTATAAAAGCACACAAATTGATTTTTTCTTTTGTTTCTGCTTTTTTTCTGGTGACTTTTTGTTGATCTGTCGCACTAGATCGTAGAAAATCTGGAAAAAGATACAGAAATAGGATCGAAATGATCAGCAAAGAGATAAATTGCATTAAAATTCGCAGATTTTAATTTGATTATTTTAGAATTTTTTTTGCCGAGGTGTAATTATGTTGGAATTTTGTACTGCTTCAATAATCTAATGGGAGCATCTTCATATCTAATGGGAGCCAATATCCTCAACAAAAATTACTATGTAGACAATGCAGGCAAGTTATGTATGTATATTAATTAAACTGCTTTTAAATGCAGAGTTTGACTTATGAAAATGAAATAGCAATAACTATGCACTTCTAGAATTTTGTGTTAAAGTTCAAACTGTCCACGGGAGAAATTCACCAGACGAACTATGGAATCATATTTAGCCAAGCTGTTATAATCATAGTAAAGGATCTGATTTGAATGCTCCAATGCCAAATGAAATACTAGACAGATGGCTTAAGTTCCGCAAAGACTTACAAGCAACAGATAACATTCATATTCCAAGGTAGATATTTGACGAGAAATAGTTCGGTAGAAGTTTAGTTGCACGTTTTCGCCGATGCACTTAAGACTGCTTCAGGACCAGCAATATACGTGTGATCCAGGGACACGGCAGGGACTCTAATCGTCCGCCTGTTCTGTGCTTAGTCTCGCATAGCACCTATCAAAATCCAAACGATACCAAGGCTTGAGCTGTGCGCAACCAAATCATCAGTAGACTTCTCAACCCATCAAGTAACGGACGAACTGGTCTTCACCAACGAAAAGACATTTTATTGAACCAATTCACATATTGTTTGGGATTAGATTAATTCGGAATTCAGCCTGGAACCAATTTTCATTGCAAACCGCGTGTTTGCGATACTTGATAGGACGTTATCAAAACAATGCACATGTGCTTTCTAGAGGTTCCCCCGCAGCGGCTAATGGTAGACCTTTTATGGTTCTACGGCCCTATTTTCCTCTATGGTTGAGAGAAACTATGGGCACCTACCTATGCACTGAATATTACAACTGAAACAACATCTAGTCAAGGTACATGAACAGTACATAATATCCCAAGAGAAGAAAATAGAATTGATTCAATCGAACATCACAACTCTTCCTGGCGACTTCAATGTATCGTCATTGACGTATTAAGCATCCAGGCAAAGGAGATCCAGCACAGTCAACCAAGCAACAAAAATATGCGCTAGGCGCCGTCATTCGCTAATAAAAAATGATATTGGTCAAAACGTGCTAGCGAAGTAATGAAAAATAGTCCATTTGCCGACATGACACCGTTCGTAGGTTAATATCGACTTCTAGGAATAGGGGGATACATTTTGATAAGTTTTTTTTTAGTATTAAAAACTGCAAACAGCGTCCGAATTACAATCGCTGCAAAACCTTTGAAGTATCTATAAATAGCTCGACATCCGAGATCGCATTTAAAAATTGTTCAGAAATCAGTTAAACGCAGCCTATATTTCCATGACCCTGACCATATTCTCTAATAGAAACAACAGTGTTTTTTTAGCTTCTTCTGAAATCACGCTATTCCCCTGGCAGCAAGAGCCACGAAATGGAAACGGCAAAAAAAATTTAAATATTAATAAACCTTAAGAATCTTACATCGTTCACGTTTATCTTGGCTTTCGCTGATGTTTCCATGAATGCACAATTGAACTGTGTTGCCAGATCTTTTCCTAAATCTTTCCCGACTACTCGTTCCTCTTCCAAATCGCATTTATTGCCTACCAATACCATAGGTACATCATCGGTATCCTTTAACAAACAAACAAAAACAAACTTTTACAAACTGGAAGTTCGCACCAGAAGATTTTGTCGAAAGCCGGAAGAAATGTATTTTCAGCGCAAAATTAAAAAAAAAACAGAAGTAATAGATTTTTTTTTTGGAATTTGGATGAACGATTGTATGATTATTGGTTTTTTTTTGGAAAAAAAACTCACTTTTACTCGTAAGATTTGCTCTCTTAGATCCTGTAAGTCATTGAAAGTTGATTGTGCTGTTATTGAATAAACTAGAACGAATCCTTGGCCATTTTTCATATATAAATCACGCATAGCTGTGAATTGTTCCTGTTTCGAATATATATATAGAGAAGAGAGATTTTTAATTTGTGCAAATTATGCATTTTTGTTAGATTGTTTTTTTTTTGAAGTGATATGTCTCACTAGTGTTTATTAATTCAAATATAATCATATTTATTACCGTTCCCGCCGTATCGAGAATTTCAAGCATACATTGTTGACCATCAACTTCAACTTGTTTCCGGTAGCTATCTTCTATCGTTGGGTCGTATTTTTCCACAAATATTCCCTAGAATATACGTGGCATAGTTATATGATACACAAATCGATTGGTATTTGAAAAGATTTGGCGGACACAAGAACAGAAAAATTGGTTGAACAATAATGAACATTTTTGAGTTTTAATAGTTCGAAAAATATCATAAAAACTTGAGTCGCTATTAAGTTTTGATACAAAAAACATGAATTAGTTCACCAATTGCTTGCTTTCCTCGCAAATTTGAAGAAACATGAATAGCTTACCTGAACAAATTGTACTGTTAAAGCCGATTTACCGACACCACCGCTACCCAACACTACTATTTTATACTCGCGCATTTTGTTGCTATTGTGTTTTTCTTAAGTTATAATAAAAGTAATAGTAATCTTGGTCTCGTCAACGTAGTTTTATACGCACACGACAAAATTATGATCAGGGGATGTGTAGTTATTTGCTTTCAAGCAGAAACAGTTGATTACTTTAAGAATTTCCTTCAAAATAATGACGCAGTCTTAGTACCAATTCTAATTGCGAATCAGTGGAATCAAGGAAGAACACTAATATTGCGCCTCTGGTTTGTGTCACGATTGAAATAAAATTGTTTGGAGTATCCCGAATTGTTACGGTAATGAAAGATTCTCCTGTTCAGTTTTCTATTTCGATAATATTAAGCAATCAAAGCTAACTATTTTTGCCGTTGCCTTCCTTTAATCCGTTTCACTTGAGTGTAGACATTTGCGCTGGTTTTTTGTTCACTCTAAATCTTTCAACGTTTCAAATAAACAAGAATATCGTGGCTATTTATTTTGAATTTCTAAAAATCTGCAATGAGAATGAAATAAAATTGTTTGAGCATTCACTAAATGATTAGATTCGACTTTTCAAAATCAGTATGAAGGACGACCAGCGATTTTTTGCAGGGATGTGGTTTGCATTTTCAATTAAAGTAGGCATTGTGGAAGGATAGTAACGAAAACCTAAATGCAGGCCCAGTATTATATGATACATTTTCTAGCCGTTAGTTATCTTAGAAGTCGGGAGTTTAGTTAGGATTATGATTTAGTGGCCAACGGAAAGTCTATGGAACACAAATGTCAATGACCTAACAAAACAATTGAAATTTGTCATTACTGCTCGAATATTTCTCAGATCAAATTATTGCAAACAATAATTGCTAACAACACGAACAGAGTTTTTGCAGTGAGCTACTATTATTCGCAGGCTTTGACAAATTACATGTGTAAGGAAAAGAAAAACAGGGGTGTGTTCAATGTGCATGCTATAGCAGCTATTAGCTGCTAATTTAGCAGCTCTGGCTGTCCAATGTCACGAAATAGCTACTTTCTGATGCTTGCTATTTGACAGTCGGGCTGTCCAAGATTCCGGAATAGCTGCTAAGGTAGCAGCTATTCGCTGCTCGTAGTCTGGAGGATAGCTAGAAAGTAGCTACGGCAAAATGGCCGTGCGTACACAGCTGACATGCAATTTGAACGTAATTTTCAATTGGAAATTGAAATCATTGAAATGAAAAGAAGTTTTTGCGCTTTTGTGACACAGGAGATTATTAATAAATTTGAAAATAGTGACAGGATAAATTAAATACGGGCTTTTAAGCACTTAAACTCAACTCGAGTTTTAAGTTGGCTTGTACACAGCGCAGTTCATCTTGAGTTTTTAGAAGGCGAGCATGAAGCGTAAAAGGCCGGGTGCTCCGATTCCTGTATTATCAAATTTTCAATGATTATTTTTTGCTCTTTTTCTCATATATGGCGTCAAAAGCCGGAAATAAGTGATACGTTTTAAATATGTTAGGAAAATTTTAATGGATTTTTCACCTGTATGTTGACAACTCTTAGATTTTATACAGTTTCCAAAATGCAATGGAAGTATTGAACTGATCCACGAAAATGCAAAAATTACAATAAAAAAATTGAAACAAAATTATTTTTGAATTTCCTGCGTAAAGGCTGCCTTCGTAGCAGCTCTTGGCTGTCCAATATCCATAGCTGCTTCACCTAGCTACTGCGAATTTTGACACTTGCTAACGTGATGCTATGCTATGCTTTTGGAGCAGCTATAGCATGCACATTGAACACACCCCAGGTATCACTTATTTGTTTGACAGTTGCCGCGCTTCTAAGTTTGTCAAATTGACGTCTCATGGCGAAAAAATTACCATTACCATCTATTCGAATTAATGTTTTTCAGTATATTACTTCGGATTCTTGGCAAATTCAAGAATCAAGCACGTGCTTGGATCAATTAATTTTGATTAATATGAAGAATTGAATTTACACATGAATTCTAGGCAGTTCTAGTAGAGCACACTCATCGACGTTCTGGATCATACACACCCAATTGCCTCATTTGTCACTTTAAGCATCACAATCAAATGAAATATAATATACGAAATGACTTAAATATTGTTTAAGCTATGTCTTAAGAGTTTCTGAATTTTCTGCCGGTAGTAATTTGGACGTTTTACTGAATATAAAGAGATAAGCAACAGTCATTGCAAGCTGGCCGGATGACTTACGCCCATATTCACACGCACACACTTTCACAAAATTCTCATCGGAACTCGAAGCTCTATGTTAATATACACTGAATTTCATACAGGATATCTAGAATTTAAGATAACGATTCATTAGGGTTTCTTCATTAAGGAAGGAAAAATTATTTTTAAATATAACTGGAGAACAAGACGATTTGTAGCACGCATCAGATCTTCCTCAAGCCACCCACCGCATTTAAAAAAAACCATAACAAGCCCACACAAAAACACGACCTGCATTGCATTTAGCTTTAAAATTGAAAATCACATACAAAATCTGCTGCTTTTTTAATCGATTATTAAACTGATGAATTTTCGAAAACCTTTGTACATTTCCGTGCCAAAACATTCACAGGAAACTCGTTGGAGGACGCTGAACATACCCGATTTGACACGAAACCCACTCGGTCGTGCATAGACTGTCACCGCCATTAAATTCTGTGACAACACCTGCATGTGTCAGAACAGTGTCAAAATGGGGCAACCATCAAATGGCATTGATGCTTGTGGCCGGGTTTGAAACGAAAAACTGCTATTTTGAATATTCTAGGAGAAAGCCTATTTCGATTCGCAATAAAATCACCCCTAGCAATTAGTCGCACCGGCCATAAATTATCACAAACAGAGAGCAATAAAACGTAACCTACACACCGAACATAGCACGAATGGACCGATTTGTATCGTCAATCATCGGTCCCACAACCATACGCACCGCAGTAACTCGCTTATTCACCACTACAGACCGGTCCAAAACTTTTAACCCAATCGAATAACCAAGATTTGACTATTTGTTTTACGCCCGTTTCTGTTAACAATACCAAAATTAAAATTACAAGATCCTTCCGAATTCCACTCTCATCAAACTTAACCACTTTCAGGGCTACGAAACGCACTCACACCCGCCCAGTTTTAGTTCTTTTGTTTTTCGTTATCTTTCAAAAGTTCTGCCTATGAGGGCCCCATATGTCACCATTACTAATACATCGAGGAAAAACTACTCAGGCGTCAGACAAGTGGATGACACACGACATTTCAATGAGGCAGGCCGCGGTTACTGTACTACCGACTAAACACGTCATCGACGAAATCAGTGTCGTCGATTCAAACTCTAATTAGAGGGGACATATTAGTTTGAAACTCTATGAAATTTAATATATTAAAACTTATAGGATATAATAGTTTTATTTATGCTGATGCTATAACACCATAGTCTGTATAATGTACCATAGTAAATTACATGCCCCAAATTCATACTCAAGATAAATTTGTCAGCTGATATTTATCTGCGTGACACAAATCTACTGAAATTTTCAATATTTCAGTCAAATGTATATTTACACCGCAACAATCCTGCTTGAAAACGTATATTGCATGAATTTTCCAGAAAATGACTTAAGCAAAGCTAGATATCAAGATTTTCGACGAATTTGAATACAATGCGAATCAAAAATTACTAAGATCATTTATTTTCTAGACGATAATTTACATCAGCAAAATATTCCAAAAAGAAGAATATGAAATCACCGCAAAGAAAATAATCTGCACTATTAAATAGTAACTACCCTTAAATGAAGAGACTTAAGGACAAATGTAACAAATAGTTAAGTATGGCTATTTGGTGCATTCATCCTCAATAGTGGTTTTTTTATCAGTAGAATTTGTTGCAGCACAGTCACCGGCAAACAATAGTGCACCATAAGTATTGGTCTCTTTCGTTCATTAAACAGTATAATAAAACAATGCCATTTGCCATACTATCCCATATGCAACTAGTGCACTAATGGTGCACCATGCCTATCCCTATTAAATTGCATTTTTGAAAATAGCTGCAGTACAAGAATTGTTGGACTCATCTAAGCCACAGTATAGAGGAAGCAAAAATCACATCGTACGAATTCCAATATTTAAGTCCGAATTCGGGGCCAACGCTGCTTCGCATCATAATAGTCCGGGGCCAAGCCTGCTTCGAATCGTAATTGTCTCTCTGCTTCCCCTATCTATCACATAATTTACAAATCAATAAAATAAGTCACTCATTTTTTTTTTAAATTATATTATTCATTAACCAACTATTTTAAAAGAAAAATAGAAACATTTTTTTCTGTCACATTCTCATGATAATTCAAACATATCAGCAGCCGTAACTCTTTTCGTATGGTTTTCGAATTTAAAATCTAAAACCAACTATCATGAATTTTAAAAGTCATAACAAAAATCCATGCCAAACGGACGGGGATGAAGAAAGAATAGAAAACTGTATATAATCGCCTTTATGAAGCAAATATATTTATAGAATTTTAATAGACCCATTAGCGCGTCAAATACTAGATGCATTTTTAATAAAAAAGACTCTTAATCTTCGGTTTCTTCGCTGGCTGGACTGCTGGGCGAATAAACAGGACTGGTCGGACTGTATCCTTGCGATGCGGCGGGCGAATAGAGTGGGCTGGTCGGCGAATAGTTGTGCGTTGGTGTATAAGTCGGACTGGTTGGTGAATATTTCGTGCTGCTCGGTGAATATGTCGACATATTGGGAGAGTAACGTGGACTTGTTGCCGAATAGCTACTTCCTGCCGGACTATACTGATTGCCGCTGCCGACCGGTGAATGCTGTGGTGAGCTGGGCGAATAGACGGGCGATGTTGGCGAGTATTTGGGTGACGTGGGAGAGGTTGGTGAATATTGCGGCGAGCCAGGTGTGTATTGTGGTGAGCCGTCGAAGGATGGGCTCGGTGGAGAGTAGGTCGGGCTAGTGGGCGAATATTTGGGAGATGTGGGCGAGTAAGAGGGTGAGGTTGGGGAGTAGTGTGGAGAGGACGAATAGTTTGGACTTGTCGGCGAATAGGATGGAGTTGCGGGTGTGTAGTTCGGAGATGATGGGGAGTAGGAAGGAGAGGTTGGTGAATAGCAAGGACTCGTGGGCGAGTACGAAGGACTAGAAGGCGAATATGATGGAGACGTGGGTGAGTAGACAGGGGAATTTGGGGAATAGTTAGGACTAGTGGGAGAATACACACTAGACGGCGAATAGCCATTTGAGCCCGAATATCCAGGACTTGATGACGGATAATTTGACGTGGGTGAGTAGACTGGCGATGTAGGCGAATAGGTCGTACTCCCGGGCGAATAATGCGGCGGGGTAGGTTGCACTGTGCCTGGTGAATAGCGCGGACTTGTAGTGAAATATGGACTGGTTGGCGAGTGCTTGGGACTGGTCGGCGAATAATTCGGCGAAGAGGCACCTGGTGAAGATGCAGCGTACGTTGGACTGTTGGGCGAATAAGATGGTGAAGCCGAGGGCGACGATGGACAAAATGGTGACATCGATGGACCCGGGGAACTGGGCGAGCCAGGCGCGGACGACCAATGCGGCGACATTCCCGATGCGTCTGATGCCGCCGACGGCGAGAAACTCGGTCCGCCGGGAGTCATTCCACTGACTGAAAAGAAGAGGAAAATGCAAATATAAGCAAATAGGAGGATATGTTATTAACTCACTTGTCCGCGAGGGTGAGAAACAGCGAGGTGTTCCCTGCTCCCACGGCGTCATGGCTGGACTCATACTAGGTGTAGAACCGGCCCCAAAGAACATTGCTGTCGCTCCCATTAGTGATGACCCGAGTGTGCTCGAAATTTCAATACCATGCTTGCACTTCTCGGCGTCTAGCAATAAATCGAAGCAGCCTGAAAAATTTCACACAGTGAGAATTCCGTCTGCACATGCAAGCATCATGAAATAACTTACCCGTTCCCATTTTCGGTAGCTGTCCCATGATTATATTCTCGGATACACCCCTCATTGGATCGGTTTCAGCATGAGCGGCCGCATCCATCAGCACATCGACTGTTTCTTCGAAGGAGCATCTCATCAGAGCACCAGTGTCCTGTCGATTGATACCGTGCCGAGTGATAGCCATGAGATGACCTTTGGCGGTCATGACGTCGCAAAGCAAGGCCAAATGCCGATAGTTGACGTATAGGCCATAGAACTGCAGAACAGCGTTCATTTCCTTCTCAACCGACTTGCGAACAGCTTCGATTCCTAGCACTTGGAATATTTCGCAGATATCGTTACTGTATGTTCGGACCGGGTCCACGTCACGCTCGCTCAGTACCTTCATCATCGAAGTACCGTCCGTTTCGAGTAGCCACTCGCCGATTGCTTTAAACTCGCCCGAATCCGTTATTACAATCCGTTTCTTGCTGTCTGTTTGCGGCAGATGCATGTACACTTTGCCTATAGCCTCGATTCCCTGCAGGGTCATGTCTGAGAGCATGTTCGCTTCGATACAACGTAAGAACATGTCGTCCTCCATCTTGTCAACCGTCTCTTCTTCATTATCTTGGAACTTATTGTCCTCGTTGTTCATTATACGTATTCGCAGCACCAGCTTGTCAGCGTTGTCGTCGTTAAAGATACAGTTCAAGTCATCGCCGAAACCTGCATTGATCTTCTCGGCAATCTGTTCCATAGTCAGCTTCTTGTCCGTCATGCGCTTTCGATCCAACTCGATACGCAACAGCCACGGTGAGATTCGCGTGGGATCAAAGTCCGGCATTTCGTAGTATACGTTTACGAACTCCTGATCTTCGGATATAACGGTACGCTGTGGATCCGGATCGTAGTAGATGGCAGTGTTGGCTGTAACCTTACGTAGCGTAGTGTGTTCTAGACGGCAGAGCACGTTCTTTGCCTTTTCAGCATCCCGGGCTGCTGCTCCAGTCAGGAATACTGTTAGAGATGGAGCCTTAGGCCGTTTCGATATGTTGATGATTTCCTTAAGACGCGGTACGCCCAAGGTTACGTTCTTCGACGATACACCAGCAAAATGGAACGTATTCAACGTCATCTGAGTGGCAGGTTCACCGAGTGATTGTGCAGCCAGAGCACCTACCATCTCACCGGGATTGACCTGGGCTTGCTGGAATCGTGTTTCGATTTCTCCAATCAGCCACTCGAAAGCCTCGCTCGTAAGCCGAAACTCCTCGGCCACATATTTCGTGCACAAAGTCGATCGGACCAGACACTGGAACAGAAGCGTTGCGTTTTCGTTAGCTTGCTTCGAAATACGATCGTTACCGCTCACGATGACACACCTTTGCAGCAGCTCCTTTACGCCTTGGATCACTTTCAGTGGACTCAAGTCAGTCGGAACGCGTTTGTTGATATGGAAGATCTTCTGCACGTTCCATATCATGCGCTGCAGGTTACATGGCAGTACTACTTTCGACTCGCCACTGGGGAATATCTGTCGTAGCGCCTCACGATCTCGGTTCAACTGCTCCCATTCGGCCTCCAGTTCCTGGATAGCATACCCAGACTCACTAAGCTCTTTGCAAACGTCTTCGTTGAAAATACGCCTCATATAGCGCTCATTAGACCAATCGAACTTGAATCGCTTTTCGAACGCTTTATTCGACAGCTTGATTGTTGGTAGATTCTGAAACTCGACTGTTTCTCCGGCCAGACCGTCCTCGCCGTAACGTAACTGAATCAGCTGTCCCACTGAGTTACGAATGGTTCCATCGTAATTCACCATTACCGACTCCATAGCCTTTATGAGACGCCGCTGGATGTAGCCAGTTTCAGCTGTCTTGACGGCTGTATCGATGAGACCTTCACGACCGCCCATGGCATGAAAGTAGAATTCGGATGGCGTCAGGCCGGCAAGGTACGAGTTTTCGACGAAGCCTCGCGATTCAGGACCGTAATCGTCCTTAATGAAATGCGGCAGTGTGCGCTTGCGGAAGCCATACGGTATTCGTTTTCCTTCGACGTTCTGCTGACCGACACAGGCAATAACCTGCGATATATTGATGTTGGAGCCCTTCGATCCCGAAACGACCATAGCCTTCAAATTGTTGTATTCAGTGAGAGACTTTTTGGCCGAGCCACCAGTTTTGTCACGAGCGTCGTTCAGAATACGATTGACCTGGTTCTCGAAAGTCTGTCGAAGAGTGTTGCCCGGAGTCGGTTCCAGCTCCATGTTATGCGCTTTCTGGATAACGCTGATGACATCATCCTTGGCCTTACGAATCGAGTTCTGGATCTCGTTATATGTCTGCGGATCGGCAATAGTGTCACCAATTCCAATGCTGTGACCCTCCAGCAGCAGCCAGTTGTTGATCACAGTTTGAATGTTGCCGTAGAAACGACCACAAATCTCGTGCCCCAGTTCTAAGAAGACAATATGCAGCAACGAACCGGCCGACGTGCCCAAGGTTTTCTTACAGAGAATGCCCATGATCAGTTCGCCGTGCTCGACCATTACCTTAGTGTCTCCGGGCGAGATCCACTTGTAAGGTCCATCGTCTTCCTCGTCAGGATGTGTAGAATGAGTGCGTATCATATTTACATTACCGGGTATGATGAGAGAAAATATTTGTTTACCGGTCCATAGCGGTTTCGGCTTGAGGATGCACGGCTGCGGCATTTTGCCGTCCCAAGTGGGCAGGAACATCAGTAGGTTCATCATCTGCTCTTTCTCGATGAATACGTCACGCTTGGTCATTTTCCGTACGGCTGTCAACGTATCCTGCACAATACCCATAACGGGCTTGTTGGCCTGCGGCGTAATGATTTGCCGCGGTGTTATGTGAATATTTTCCACTTCGGCCCTCGTTTCCATGCTCTGTGGCACGTGCAAGTTCATCTCGTCGCCGTCGAAATCTGCGTTGTACGGCGAAGTACACGACAGGTTCATTCGGAACGTTGACCACGGCAGTACCTTGACCCGATGCCCCATCATACTCATCTTGTGCAGGGTTGGCTGACGATTGAAAATGACCAGATCATCATCGCGTAGATGGCGTTCCACTTTGTAGCCGCACTGCAAATGCAGATCGCTCGGTTTCGGATGGAACCGAAGATCAATACGCTCGCCGTTGTCGCGAACGATATACTTAGCGCCGGGGTACTGAGAATTGCCTCGCCGCACCAGATCCTGCATGTGATCGATGTTGAATGGCGTGACAAGTTCGGGGAATGTCAGATTTTGGGCGATCGAGCGTGGCACACCAACCTGATCGATTCGGAGATTGGGATCGGGTGTGATGACAGTACGAGCTGAGAAGTCCACACGTTTACCCATCAAGTTTCCTCGAATTCGACCTTCCTTGCCCTTTAGTCGAGCTTTGATGGCTTTGAGCGGTTTGCCGGACTTTTGCATCGCGCGTGGCATACCAGGCATGTCATTGTCCACAAACGTTGCAACGTGGAATTGGAGCATTTTAATATTCTCCTGAATAACATGTGCCGCAGCGCCCGAAGATTCATTCTTCTTCAATTCGTTATTAGCCTTAATGATATCGGCCAGTTTGTGAGTCAAATCGTCCTGATTTTTGGCCGCGCCAAACATAACTACAGCTGGGCGCACTGCCAGTGGTGGCACGGGCAATACTGTGACAATCATCCAATCAGGGCGGGCGAATTTCGGGTCCATGCCAAGAATGAAGCATTCCTCGTCGGTAATGTGCTTGAGGATTTCCCAGACGCGCTCGGCCTGTACAATAATCTTCTTCTCCTGAGAATCCTCATTGACGTGCTTCCATTCCGCCACCATCTCTAAGCCCGTTCGTTTGATCGATGGCTGATAATGCCCACAACCGCCGTGTCCGGCTTTCTTCGACGGATCAACTGGCTGCCCGTCCTTCGTCAAGTCCATATCCTCGCCACCCTCGCATATTGTTTTGCCTTTGCACAAGTCGTATACATAGGCTAGACGCTTACGCGGTTGACCCTTCGATTTCATTACGATTTCCTTGATCTTCGGATTATTGGGCGAAACAAGGAGCTTTGAACAATAGAAGCAAACACATCGTAATATTTTCATAGTCTTCGTCAAAAAACCGATATGAAAGACCGGCTTAGCTAAGTCAATGTGCCCAAAATGTCCAGGACATTCGGTCATGTTACCGGCACAAGTCTGACACCGGGCATTCCGGTCGATAACTCCCTGTCGGGGATCCATCAGGCCGCCGATTTTCGGTCTGCCACCTTCCATTGTTTCGGGGAATTGTATGCCACCTTCTGTCACCGACATTCGACGCTAAAATGTAGAATTAATGATATGTACGCTAAGATGTAAAACCATGCGCAAAATACAGCCATACAATAGGTTAACATTAGATTTGCATGTTACTTACGATCTCGTCCGGTGCCAGGATGCCAAACTGAACCCGCTTGACGGTTCGAAGAGGCGCCTTCGAGTCCGACATGTTTCTAGAATCTCACTAGCACCTTTCTTCGAAAACAACCAATTAGACGCACTTCCTGGGGTTTTAACGTACCAATCTTTATAAACACAAAACTTACGACGATTCAATACCACGGCCACTCGTCTATCACACAAAACAAATTACAAATTCTTGTGCAATGCCCGCGTCATTCATATAAACATGGTCGCATCATACGAAAACTTGACTTGACCACCAACTTGTCTGCTGCTAAACGCCAAATTCGAAGAAACTTTCCGGTTAAATACCAACCGGGCCGAAATTCTTCGCGTTCAGCAATTGGTGCTGATTGGCTATTAATGCGCACTCCACTATCCGCAATTTTTTCAGTTATTATAGCACTAGGGAAAATATCAAAAGGAAAGTTTTACAACATACCGCGTAGCCGTCGTGTTAATTGCGTCGCGAATGTCTGGCGAATGTACATGTTCATTCAGACAGTTCTTATTCACCACACCCAACACACCAAAAAGAAACATGACATTTGTCTGAGAGTGGCAAATTTTCAAATATGTTTTTTCAACTGAGAGAAATGTGAATGAAAATATCAACTCCATTCAACTAAGCTCAATATAATGTTAGAGAAAACAATAATATGACTTTTTATTTTAATGTGTGATGTTAAGAATTGTATTCGACAAAATAACTATCTGTCGTTTAATTAGATTTGTTCGCGTACTACAATTAATTATGATTAATTGCAATGAAGCCGTTTTTGTACTCTATTTTAGTACGTACAAAAACGGCTTCATTGCAATTCATTGCAATTAATCGTAGTACGCAAACAGACCTATTATTTCCACCACCGGAAAATCTCACCACAAATGAGGATGAAAAATAGTATACATAGGTGAAAAGGTATATACACCCTGTGTTCATGATTTACAACGATACTAGCGCCATCTATTCAATGAGTCGTTTCTGCAGATCAGATCATGGGCTGATTTACTTGAATTGTGAATTTAACGTAGTATACATAAGTGCATTAAGTGGAATTTGGTAGTGAAAGTGAATCCTTAACACTATAGTTATCGGTTAGTGAGTTTTATGAAGATTTTACCTTATCACTTTATAATAGTGATTCTCCAAATCACACCACCACGAAAGCTTTCAGTCGTTTTACCCTCACTAGCGCCACTTGTTATTAGCTGAATTCGATTGTTTCGTATAGACGTGAGCTGTTTGGTGTCGGCAGTTGTAAGCAAATTCTGTTAGAAATTTCAAATTAATTTCTATAAAAACTCAAAAATGTGAAAGTATATAGTAGCTTGCGTGTGAAGTGATTAAATGACAACGCTGTGACATGCTAGTATGTAGATTCATACTCTGGAAACATTTGGAAGGACAAGAAACGTGTTGGATGACATGTAAATGAATCTTCATTTGTTTCTGATCGACAAATGGTGTTACAACGGAAAATCTGACAGGACAGTTCAGTCGTCGCTGAGCTGCCTCGTATCTAGTTATTGTGCATGTGAACTTCGGTGCTTTAATTTGTTGTGACCACATATTTTTCATGGTAATTGAAACTTTGTTGATGTAATTACTACGCTATAAAGGAGTGTATGTTTATCGTTGAAATTGTTTACAAATAAACAGTTGTCGTTCAGATATCAATTGTATTTTATACGTAAAAGTGTTAAGTTCTTAGTGCGTTTTAGCGGAGATGTGCATTATCAAACAAAACTGTTACTGACATCGGTGAAAATGTTCAATCATTTGACTTTATATCGGTTTAACAGTAATATCGTAGTGTTATGGATTCTCAAACAATAATTTCAGTAATATCGATGATAATAGTGCATCGTTTTTGGCAAATTTTGCAATGGCTTTATATCGGAATAGAGCTAGGAGAAAATATATGAAGAAAAATGTAGGGGGGGGGATGTGTTGAGAAATATAAATTGTAGAACGTCATGGAGATTGTCGTTTGTTTAGAAATGATTTTCTTTTGGTTTGAAATTACGAAGATTTGTATGAAATGTGGCTGTTGAATTGAATTGAAATATATATTCTGATATAATCGGAAACTGTAATGACTTTATTGTTTCCAGATATATATATTTCGGTTACGGGTAAATTGAATTAAATTTAAAACTGCTGAGAATGTCGGGCCGAAAAGCAAAACGCGGTCCCAAGCGTTTTTTAAAACCACCCCCGAGATACAAAACCGAATTCGATGAGGAACCGAAGAAATCGGAGCAGAAAAAGGTAGTAGCTTAGCTGTTAGATTGTGAAACTGCTGTTTTCGATAATCAATTCGTTTTATTTTTAGAAGACAGCTGAAAATAAGGGGGGCAAATCGACTTCAGATGCCGGGAAATCTAAAGATTCTAAAACAAAGAAAAATGTGGTAAGTTTCAAAACAGATTTATGTATTGAATCATTTGTCTTTACTTTGGAAGAGTCTTTAAAATTGATCTGATTTAGACTAATCAAAACAAAGACGCCCAATCTTCAACTTCCGATGGCAAGAAATCGATTAGCTCAGAATTTCAAGATATTGATTCTAATGGTGCTGCTGCTGGCATTGCAGAAAAACCAATCCATATAAAGGGATCTCTAGACGAAAACCCCAGAGAGTCATTGAAATTGAAATTTTTTGCAACTGACGCTGCATTATTGACTCAAAAATTAAAAAATTTAACAGTCGCCGATGTTTTGAACTCACAAAATGCTGCGAGCGAACCAATTAAACTAATAGGACCATCCACTGAAATTCAATCAGGTATAAAAAAGCGTGATTCTCTGAAATCGGAAAATTTCGCGCAACCAAGCGTTGATGATTCACAATCGAAACATGCCGGACGAATAGCTCATTGTCAACCAGCAAAGCCAGAAAAAAAGTCTCCACATCGTAATCCTGGAGAAAACGCTGTACTATTACTTCATTTCAGTTTTGTAGCATTGATTTATTAGATTTTATTTCAGGACCATCAAGAGAATTCGACCACAAATGAACCATCTCCCGGTCGGGGACAGGATCAAATAGAATTGGTAATATAAAACTGTTTGATTGCAATGGTACCTTTGAGTAATTTGCGTTTTACGTTGTTGATTTCAGAAGATTCCAAAGACTAGTCCCAGTTGCTCATCTAATAAAACATCCGACTCGAACAACTCTAACAATAAGAAGGTAAGAAAAAATCACTAATTGGTATTAATTTCTCTAATCTCCAAAAATTTCAGCAAAATCCAATGGCAGATGCAAATATACCAAAAGGAGCTATTCCAAAGGTAATTCATAATATTCTAAAATATCTTCGACACGAATCTAATCAGTACAATCGAAAATGTATTTTTCAATATATATATTTCTAGTAAGCATGAGGTTCTATAGAAGGTAATGAATTAATTGCTATTTTTCTTCAAATACAGCTAGCAATTAAACTCCATAAATACACATTTGAGGCACACATCTTTATAGTTCTAGTTTTTATATTAACAGATACACACCGACACCGCATATAAACACGACACATGACATCATTTCATAACACATTACACTGAGGGCACTACTGGTCAGTGGAATTTTAATATTCATCAAAATTTTATTATGCTAGTTAAACGATCAATATAAAATTATACTAAGTTAAAATTAGAGGTAGGTAAGTAACTTGAAAGCTATCCATGAAGATAACATTGCAAGTACCAAGTTTATATGAAATTTCGAAAACAAGATATGAAAAATTCGATTGATGATGAAAGCTGCCAAAGTTTGTAGCCATAGTTACAGGACACTGTAAATTATGAGGCAGTAGGAATGCAGACAGTAAAAAGTTTTTTTTTGTTCCAATGGGTTTTAACGTATTTAGGACAAGAAATTTGGAGAAGCTGTAGTCCTTTATCAAGGTAACATGTTTTTTCTGGGCCCCCATGATATTCCTAGACTCCCATGGTCTTTTTTTTTTGGACTCCTGTTTTTTTTACAATTCCGATGATTTTGGTCCAGGCTGCCATCATATTTTCTAAAGCCCCGGTGGTCCTTTTAACAATCCCATGATTTATTCCCGGGCCCCCATAATTTCGATTGTATTTTATTAAATTTTCTATTTTAGATTCCTACGATGTTTTTCCCGGGCTCCCATGATGTTGTCTAGGACGCCCGTGGTCCTTTTTCTTGAATCACATGATTCTTTCTATAACTTCAAGTTCAATCTCGCAATGGATTGTGACGTGATAACTCTGTGTTTTGTACTATTTAAACACTTTTATCTTATTCTTTTTTTCTTGAAGAATATTTTGAAGTTTACATGAAACATTTTCATTAATCGAAAAAAAAACACATTCTTGCCAGCGTCACGTAGCACGTACACCTCGCCCACCACAACATAATCGAGCTGAACAAAACGAACCGATCATCATTCCTGACCAGGATTTCCATGAATCCAACTTTGATCCTGAAATACAATTCGGATTTAACAAACCAGCAATCATCTTCTGTATGAATCCGGATGATAATGATATTATACCTGTAACTGTTGCTGCCGATAGTGAGAACGCTGCTGCCGCTTCCATGAATTTAGTGGCACCAGTACTCCAACATTTGAATTTTCTGGCATCGCAGAGAGATCTGACACCGGTGAGCTGAATCAATATATGAAACATCTTCTTTAATAATATAGACATTTTAAATTTTTTGTACCTCTCAAGCCTCCATCCAGAAAATGCAGCTATCTGAATAGATCTCAGGGTAAAAAATCGCCGGAAACGGAATTCTGGACACGCGCACACAAATATCGAGGAGATTTTGATAAATCCCGGTTGTGCAATCGTCACATGGCCCAAATGAATGTTAGCTCAAGGGAAACTCAGACTATTCCCCGTATGCAGAGTCAAGGTCACCAAGTCGATTTGCACTGTTCTGGTGATAGCAATTCGCGACAATTCGAGTATAGACCGATTGTAAATTGTGCGGGTGATGGTGGTGGCGACTATAATAAAGTGCTAGGGTAACCTACCGCTATCATTTTAATTATTTTCTATCTTGTAATTGTTTCCATTTCAGAAACGAGCGAGTCGTTGATCCGGTTGAAGATCAACACGTGCGAAAATTCAGCCGCAAAGCAGTCCAGATGGCACTTGGCCATCCTTTAGCTATTCCGGAAGATTACCAAGCGCTTCGCATTCATAGTAATAATGAATCTGAGACAAGCGATGAAACTGTAAGAGCTCAGCGTCTACGCGTAAAGCGAATTTTCGGGAAACGTTGTCCTTGTAAAAGTGTGACTCAAACGAAGACTATTTTCAATCCCGATAGGTTTGGTTCAAGATCACTTTTCGAAGCATTAAGACAAATGCATGATTCGAGTGATAGATTAATGCCAAACCGTCCAGATGTAGACTGTAATCGGGATATGGTTCCTGCAGAACAGCTTCAACGAGAAGAGCTTACATCTTTGGAAGAGCAAGAAAAAATGGTCGAACGAGCTGAGCGAATGCTCAGTCGTATGGAAGCAGAATTAGGGATCAGCGTCAGTAGTGATGATTCCGATACCCATTCATTGTACACTCAGTTTGATTCGAATTACTACGACAACCTTTCGACCGCAAGTACGTGCTCCGGCCGGCCAACCGATGACGAGGCTAATAGTAAGCAAATTTTGTATTTTGTGCAGTTTCATGTCAATGATTTCTTGAATACTTGCAGTGTCATGCCATGAAATCGGGTTTATTAATGCCCACCGTGAACAAAAGGCAATCGTTGTCCTGTATGATCCGGAGGAATACTTCGCAAACCAAGACTACGAGAATGAGAATCAAGATAGCCAAAATCGTTCCGCAACAGATCATCAGCAAGGAAATAATACGGATCAAAATCTCTCGAAGAAGAATCGTGGTAAGAAGGGTGATGACGGTGCATGAAGCTATTAATTAGAATATAATTATATAGTTTTCGATGTAAACTTATAACTTCTTGTCTATTTTTGAATTTTGTAATCTTTACTTTATAACATTTAGTTATTGTGCATTTACAATCATTTTTTTCATATTATTCAATCTAACAAATGTATTTGGCTAACCATTGTTCTTGTCTTCTCATAAAAACTATATTATAATTTAAGTTCCGGTGTACAACAATTCATTTGTTCTGGTTTCTTTTTTAAAAGATTCATCTAACTCTATGCTAATATCTCGTTGGAGTTTCTTTCTATTTGTTAGCAGTTTAGCACACTATGAATCCTTCAATAATATTATTTCGGATAGTATATCGAATTATTTTGAAATATCCATTGGTCTGAAGACTATTATTTGCTTAAAGACATTTCATTTATTTTAATATGAAACTTAACTATAATACCAACTCATAATTATAATAATATAATTATAATAACTCATAAAAAAACTCAAAATCTAAAATTTCTCATTACTATTCTTGTTTTCAGAATTAAATTCTGATTAAAATATTGAAATTAATTTATTTTCATCAATTGCTTTAACGTTTTTAGTTCTATAAATGAATGAATTTATTCTTTTTTGTGATTAATTAGCTAACTTATTATTATTACTGTAACAAACATTAATTAAATAACTCTTTCATAATATCTTTGGGCTATAATTATAATAACTCATAAAAAAACTCAAAATCTAAAATTTCTCATTACTATTCTTGTTTTCAGAATTAAATTCTGATTAAAATATTGAAATTAATTTATTTTCATCAATTGTTTTAACGTTTTTAGTTCTATAAATGAATGAATTTATTCTTTTTTGTGATTAATTAGCTAACTTATTATTATTACTGTAACAAACATTAATTAAATAACTCTTTCATAATATCTTTGGGCTATAATTATAATAACTCATAAAAAAACTCAAAATCTAAAATTTCTCATTACTATTCTTGTTTTCAGAATTAAATTCTGATTAAAATATTGAAATTAATTTATTTTCATCAATTGTTTTAACGTTTTTAGTTCTATAAATGAATGAATTTATTCTTTTTTGTGATTAATTAGCTAACTTATTATTATTACTGTAACAAACATTAATTAAATAACTCTTTCATAATATCTTTGGGGAAAATTTACTTTTCGATTCGCTTATAATATTTCTATCTTAAATGCTTGAATTACTCATCTACATTTTGAATGTTAGCTACCGCTATTTCGTCTGTTATGAGTATATTACTAATGCTATAAAAAATGTTGTACTCTAAAATGTTTGTGCAAGAAAGCATATTCAACTTTTCATCAGTCTTAATTCGTATTGAATATTATTTCGTAAATTAAACCAATTCATGATTGTCATATTATTAATTAATTCATTTAACATTAACCAAGACTCATTATATTATCTACTAATCTGCTAATATTTTAATACTACAAAATATGTATGCGAAACAAAACAACGCAACTACCACTTCATCAACAACTTATGCGTATCATTTTGATTTGAATTAAATTCGAATTTCGGAAATTCACATTTCGATTGTGTTTCATTGTATTTATTCTTTAAAAAAAAATCGCGCATAAGCCACCAGGATATAGCAAGTACAAAAAATCAATAGAAAGGTGATGTTAAGTGACTGTCAGTCGAGGAGTCTTACCAAAAGGCATTTTCTTCATCTCTCGTTTCTTGTTTCTTCAAAATTCTTGTACGTTTCCTTGTTTTCATGCCCCTCCCCATGTAGTTTTCTCTCTTCACGCATCTTCTTGTCTGTTCGGTCAACCTCTTCTCTCATCAATCTTCCTTTGCTCTCTTTTTTTCTTTTCTTTCCTCTTTCTCTCACTTTCTCTTTTCTTCTAGATTGAAAGATATTACAAACAAACCCTCATTTATCCACTGTATACTGAGAAGCATAGTTCCTTAGATGAACTTTACAATAACCCTTAGTTCGATAAGGGATAAATCAATCAGATCTGAGCGAAGGGGCGCCCCAAAAGATACTATTCTCTTCCTCGCGAGACCCGGTACTTCCGGACTAAAAACAAGCCCCTTTTGTCAGCAATTCAGGGTTCACAGGACCTAAAATTTGATAACACTAGCAGAGCTAATGCGTTTGCGGACTCATTGGTGTTGCAATTCGAAGAGAACTGTTCATCAGAGAATGGCTTCGATAATGAAGCCCGAATCAACCGAAAGACTTCTCAGTTCTGAGCCTATGGAGATAGAACAGTTGAGGCGAACTGGCCTTGTAGAGGTGAAGAGCTTAGTGATGGGTTTAAAACCTCAGCGTTAATGATTGAATGGTTCTGGAGACGGCGTTATCAAGCACAAATGTTCTAGAAGCTCAGCACTTAAAAGCAACAAGAGATTGATTGGAGTAGTAAATTCTTCCTAGTGGAAAGGTTGTCAGCTAGTATAAATGAATTGCCCTTCAACCGTTCATGAAAGTATAATTGTGCATAACATTTGATCATACTCCCGAAACAGGACAATTTCAGCCAGAATACTATAACGTATCAAACCAAATGTGAGGAGTTCAATCATCCAGCAAACTACTAGGAGTGTAGTGCATCAGTTAATTAAGAAAGTAGTTAAAACAGTATTACCATTAAATATTCAATTTTAAAGACGTCCGATGTCTTTTTTTTTTGTATCCTTTCAGTAAAACTTAACAAAGACATTTCACATTACAGGTAAGAGGCGCCACAATGAACGTTGACTTTATTTTAGAAATGGAATTACTGTAAAGGACGTCGCAAAGGATTGATTCACATGACAGCAGGACAGTATTGTCCTTCGTTACACTGGTCCTTAAGATCACCAGTATTCTAAGCTTGATTGGAAAAATTACGTGGAAACCCACATAGTTTTTGTAAAAAATACTCATCAGATTGGATTAATAACTCATAAAAATCTCATAAAAAATAACTCATCAGATTGGATTAATAACTCATAAAAAAACTCAAAATCTAAAATTTCTCATTACTATTCTTGTTTTAAAAATTCAATTCTGATTAACTTATTGAAATTAATTTATTTTCATCAATTGTTTTAACGTTTTTAGTTCTATAAATGAATGAATTTATTCTTTTTTGTGATTAATTAGCTAACTTATTATTATTACTGTAACAAACATCAATTAAATAACTCTTTCATAATATCTTTGGGGAAAATTTACTTTTCGATTCGCTTATAATATTTCCATCTTAAATGCTTGAATTACTCATCTACATTTTGAATGTTAGCTACCGCTATTTCGTCTGTTATGAGTATATTACTAATGCTATAAAAAATTTTTTACTCTAAAATTTTTGTGCAAGAAGCATATTCAACTTTTCATCAGTCTTAATTCGTATTGAATATTATTTCGTAAATTAAACCAATTCATGATTGTCATATTATTAATTAATTCGTTTAACATTAACCAAGACTCATTATTTTATCTACTAATCTGCTAATATTTTAATACTACAAAATATGTATGCGAAACAAAACAACGCAACTACCACTTCATCAACAACTTATGCGTATCATTTTGATTTAATTAAATTCGAATTTCGGAAATTCACATTTCGATTGTGTTTCATTGTATTTATTCTTTAAAAAAAATCGCCCATAAGCCACCAGGATATAGCAAGTACAAAAAAATCAATAGAAAGGTGATGTTAAGTGACTGTCAATCGAAGAGTCTTACCAAAAGGCATTTTCTTCATCTCTCGTTTCTTGTTTCTTCAAAATTTTTGTACGTTTCCTTGTTTTCATGCCCCTCCCCATGTAGTTTTCTCTCTTCACGCATCTTCTTGTCTGTTCGGTCAACCTCTTCTCTCATCAATCTTCCTTTGCTCTCTTTTTTTTCTTTTTTTTCCTCTTTCTCTCACTTTCTCTTTTCTTCTAGATTGAAATATAGTACAAACAAACCCTCATTTATCCACTGTACACTGAGAAGCATAGTTCCTTAGATGAACTTTACAATAACCCTTAGTTCGATAAGGGATAAATCAATCAGATCTGAGCGAAGGGGCGCCCCAAAAGATACCATTCTCTTCCTCGCGAGACCCGGTACTTCCGGACTAAAAACAAGCCACTTATGTCACAATTCATGGTTCACAGGACCTAAAATTTGATAACACTAGCAGAGCTAATGCGTTTGCGGACTCATTGGTGTTGCAATTCGAAGAGAACTGTTCATCAGAGAATGGCTTCGATAATGAAGCCCGAATCAACCGAAAGACTTCTCAGTTCTGAGCCTATGGAGATAGAACAGTTGAGGCGAACTGGCCTTGTAGAGGTGAAGAGCTTAGTGATGGGTTTAAAACCTCAGCGTTAATGATTGAATGGTTCTGGGGACGGCGTTATCAAGCACAAATGTCCTAGAAGCTCAGCACTTAAAAGCAACAAGAGATTGATTGGAGTAGTAAATTCTTCCTAGTGGAAAGGTTGACAGCTAGTATAAATGAATTGTCCTTCAACCGTTCATGAAAGTATAATTGTGCATAACATTTGATGATACTCCCGAACCAGGACAATTTCAGCCAGAATACTATAACGTATCAAACCAAATGTGAGGAGTTCAATCATCCAGCGAACTACTAGGAGTGTAGTACATCAGTTAATTAAGAAAGTAGTTAAAACAGTATTACCATTAAATATTCAATTTTAAAGACGACCGATGTCTTTTTTTTTTGTATCCTTTCAGTAAAATTTAACAAAGACATTTCACATTACAGGTTAGAGGCGCCACAATGAACGTTGACTTTATTTTAGAAATGGAATTACTGTAAAGGACTTCGCAAAGGATTGATTCACATGACAGCAGGACAGTATTGTCCTTCGTTACACTGGTCCTTAAGATCACCAGTATTCTAAGCTTGATTGGAAAAATTACGTGGAAACCCACATAGTTTTTGTAAAATAAATACTCATTAGATTTGATTAATAATTTCTTGAAGTTTTAGTGGAAAAATGTAAAGAACACTGAAGCAAATTTTCGTTCTATTTCAACTGTCAGTAATTGCATAATATTGCGATGGATATATGTAAAATGTTATGCAATTGTCGAGAAAGACAAAAACTTTGATGAGAAAAATGGCGTTTGTAGTAGAAATTCGTAGGTTAGGTTAGGTTAACCTAGAAATTCGTAAGATCTAAGTGAAATGTTTTACCAATCTTGTGGTACATGCCTGCAAAATAAATCATCCTTCTTGAAACAAACACAAATGAAACGGAATAAGTCCTCGAATAGGTCGCCGTCTCTTAAATTGCGGCAATCATGATAGTGGTAACCATATTTAACTGTTCGGGTGAGTTATAATTATTTTCGGAATGCCCATATGCTTAAAAGTTGTTTTTCCAGAACTCCAGATCAATATGAATTGATTAAAAGGTAAACACTCATCGTAGCCCATCATACCAGGCACAGAATCGTTAATCTTCGTACACTTTCTAGGACTATCTACTATTCAGAGATGTGTGTTCATAGGCGTGCAAAGGACTTTTGAATTAGCAGGTGCAAGCAATTTAATTCACCACATATTTTTCTCAATGTTCATTGAGTATTCGTTGAATATCAATGTTCATTGACAGTATCCTATAGTTTCCACAATCGGATGCGGATGTCCTCTGGCATAGTGTAGATTCGCTGTTTCCAGTAAACAATGTGAGATCAGAAAGCGATCATACAGTCCGCCAGGAATATGACCCTTTTTTCACCGAAGAAAAGCTCCGCAGACTGGCAACTAGAATTAAAAACCTCGGCCCAGACGATATCAAGGCAGAAGTTCTGTAATTTGTCTTGACACCGCGTCAGCAAAAATAGACAATAAAAGCCATTAGCACTCATGACTTCTCAGAACCGTGTGAGCTCATATTGTTAAATTGTAATAAAATCTTAATTAAAATCGGTATTTGTCTTAAAATTTCGAAAAACATATTTATTTCTGCGGTAGTGGTGTTTAGATTAAACGAATAATAAATTATTTTTTTGCTGTAATATTTGTATCATTGATCGAGCGGTCAGTAGTTTTGATAGATATAAGGTCTGTTCCCGTACTACGATTAATTGCAATGAAGCGTACTAAAACGGAGTAAAAAACTCTGTTTTAGTACGCTTCATTGCAATTAATTGCAATTAATCGTAGTACGGGAACAGACCTATATTCTACAATTGCTGACCTAATCACGCATTCTTCTTGTTTTTTTTATTCCATAGAAGAATGTAAAACTAAATGCACACAGATAATAATTTCTTCTCAAAGTATAAAGAATTAAAAAGATATGTTTTTCTGCTTTAATTAAAGAATGGATTTGAAGTAACCACCCTCAATTTCATACCTTTTTCCCAAATTTCATTTCTATTTTATTCGTTTTTTTTTGTCATGTATTCGACTATTACTTACATCTGAAAAGAAAAGAATTGAAAGATGTTAGTCAAATATTAATAACCGATAATCGTTAAAAAATTAGTGATCAAAAAGTGAAATTAAAATGGAACATAATAATAATCGAGTTATTCTAAATAAAACCTTCTAATAATCTATAGCCCTTTACAGATTAATCGACTTTGAATGTCAGATTGCTTTTAACTTTTGAAAAAAAACACAATCAATTCAAATTATTTTTATTTCATTTAAGTTTTATTTTATTTCATTTAATATTCTCTTTTATATTTATTACTAAAAATTAATTAATATTCATTAAAATTAACATAACTAAAAGTAGGTACGTAATGTTATGTTTGTATGAATTATTTCGTGATTTCCGGTTCATGAAAATAGTAGATAGTAGGTCTGTTCCCGTACTACAATTAATTGCGATTAATTGCAATGAAGCCGTTTTTTGTACTCCGTTTTAGTACGCTTCATTGCAATTAATTGCACTTAATCGTAGTACGGGAACATACCTAGTATTTGAAAATTCGTTAACAATAAGATAATTTCAAAAGTATATATTAAATAATAAGATAATTTTAAAAGTATAGCTAAATATCAAACTTTAAAAAACAAATCTAGTAAATCAATAACTAGCAAATAAATAATTCAAATCAAGATACTTCAAACAATAAAATAAAATTTGATTATACAAAATAAACACTCCAGGACAATCAAATTAAATATAATAAAACTATACGATAATTTGTAAAATCCAACGCTAAAACAAATATCAAATTGACTTGATTCCTGGCAAGCCATCAAAATTATAATAATTGTACTAATAAGCAAACTAAAGTGACAGTTTACAACTAAACTAAAATACTGACAGTTTACAACTAAACTATTCAACTACACTGCAATTGACTAATAGAAACACACATCACATTTGGTCTGTTCGCGTACCTGAATCCATTACAATATATTCAAATAGATTCGCAGCAAGTCGTTTTCGTACTTTTGCTGCAAGCCAAATTTTGCAGCAAAAAGAAGCCAGCTGCCAAATTCTGTTACTGCTGCAGTTTGCTGAAGTACGCGACAAGACCTAATATTCACTAACTAAAGTCTAAAATGACTGGACTAAATGGTCGATGAGCAGATCGAGGACACACACACGAAGTCGCGGAAGAGTGTAGCACTCGTGCATACATTCTTATATGGAAATTTGAACGGAATTATGTTAATCGTGAGATCAGAAACACAATATGAATAGTTGACTACTATTTATAAAGTCTACTACATGGACTTTTCCATATTATGCTTCTGATCCCGCGGAAAACATAATTCCGTTGATATAACCTCAATTGAATTTTTCCGGCAAAGTACACAAACACACAAACAAAGCTGCGGAAGGGTGTAGCACTTTTCTTTTCCTGCAGACTGAAATGCCGGCAGAAATCGGGATCATTATTAACGATACACAATTAGAATTACGACACACAATTAGAATTACGACACGCAATTAGAATTTCACACGCGCGATCACTCCACCAAAGAACACAAAAAACTTTCACGATTCCCGGAATGAGCTCCACCATGGCCAGCTCCACCATGGCCGGCTCCACCTAACCGACGGCAAAGGTGCGCGAGCTCCGCGGAACGACCACACATCTTCCCGGTACGACACCTATTCGGCAACTGTACCGCAAACACTTGTTAGCCAACCGCTTCCACTACACACGTAATTTTCGGTTCGCCTAGAGACGTTTTAGACGGTTCAACTCTTCTCGATTATCCTTTAAAATTGATCTTACCGTTAACAGGGATCAACTCAAGACTCCGTTTGGTGCAGTTTGTCGCACGCCATCAATTTTGTAAGCACTTTAGCGAAATGAATTAATTTTCTGAATTTTTAGAAATGTTCAAAATTATGAGAAAATTGTCGGAAAATATTCAAAAAATAATTAGTCATCCGTTACTTTGGACGTTAACGAGGATGCGTGAAAGAAAAACGGTAAAAAGTTGATGGAACCCGATTGAACGTATCGAACAACTTCATCCTCGTCCTCTAAAAAATCGAATTGTATTGAACGGTGTAAAAGGATGGCTGTTGATCAATTCGTACCCAAGCCGTCTGGAATTGTAGCGAGCTCTTTCGCGCGTCTTTAGGTACACTTTGCATCTATGTATGCACAGGTGTTGCAGGCGCCCACAATTAAGTGTGAATGCATAGCCATATGCATCGACCAATCATCGACCAATAATCGATGGCACGTGTTGTGCGATGAGGTCGTTGTCCACCAGACACCAGACCTTGAACTGATTTGTGCAACAAACAGGCTACTTGCACGAGTGTAAGTGATCGGCTAATAACCCATCGGGAATCACTGCAATGCATTCCGGACAGAATATATGCAGCAAGCATTCTTGGTAAAGAAAATGTAATCTGCTTTCCAAAATGTTCTTATACATAAAGCTAAAAGCATAAGTTTCCCTTTGTACTAATCTTCCCAGTCTAGGACATGCAATGTTAAAAAGATATAAACATGCAATGGATCTGTAATGCTTCCACGCATTACGCGAAATACTTACCGAATATCTGCCGAAGCTTTACTTTTCCCGTTGGGAATGGCTCGTCGCAAAATTTCCGAAGAGTCGTACAACACGTCCCATCGATTATTGGTCGATCAGCACAGCATGCATATGTAGATGCATTCACACTTAATTGTGGGCGCCTGCAACACCTATGCATACATAGATGCAAAGTGTGCCTAACGACGCGCGAAAGAGCTGACTACCATTCCAGACAGCTTGGGGACGAATTGATCAACAGCCATCCTTTTACACCGCTCAATACAATTCGATTTTTTAGAGGACGAGGATGAAGTGGTTCGATACAATTAATCGTGTACCATCAACTTTTTACCGTTTTTCTTTCACGCATCCTCGTTAACGTCCAAAGTAACGGATGACTAATTTATTTTTGAATATTTTCCGACAATTTTCTCATAATTTTGAACATTTCTAAAAATTCAGAAAATTAATTCAACTCTCTAAAGAGCTTACAAAATTGATGACGTGCGACAAAATGCACCTATCGGTCTTGAGTTGATCCCTGTTAACGGTAAGATCAATTTTAAAGGATAATCGAGAAGAGTTGAATCGTGTAGAACGTCTCTAGGCGAACCGAAAATTACGTGTGTAGTGGAAGCGGTTAGCTAACAAGTGTTTGCGGTACAGTTGCCGAATAGTTCTCGTGCCGGTAAGATGTGAGGTTGTTCCGCGGAGCTCGCGCACCTTTGTCGTCGGTTAGGTGGAGCCGGCCATGGTGGAGCTCATTCCGGGAATCGTGAAAGTTTTTTGTATTCTTTGGTGGAGTGATGGCGTGTGAGAAATTCTAATTGAGTGTCGTAATTCTAATTGCGTGTCGTAATTCTAATTGTGTGTCGTAATTCTAATTGCGTATCGTAAACTATGATCCCGATTTCTGCCGGTATTTCAGTATGCAGGTAAAGAAAAGTGCTACACCCTTCCGCGACTTTGTTTGTGTGCGTTTGTGTACTTTGCCGGAAACTGCCGGAAAAATTCAAGTGAAGTTATTTCAACGGAATTATGTTTTCCGTGGGATCAGAAACTGGAAAAGTCCATGTAGTAGACTTTATAAATAGTAGTCGGCTTTGCATATTGTGTTTCTGATCTCACGATTAACATAATTCCGTTGAAAAAACCACCTTCTCAGTCTCTGCAGACATGATGGCTACTCGAAAAATCATGTCTGTACTGGCTGCGCGAAAAGATTCAGATTTTCGGCGAAATGGCGCATCGATCCCGAGGTTAATCTAATTTCGATAATTATGTTTGCTTTCCTTGTCCTTTTTTGTTGTTGCGAGGGTAATTGATCGTGTATGGAAGTGTTTCAATACCGTTGCCGACCATAACTTGCATCCTTTTTTTATTCCATAGAAGAATGTAAAATTATTTCAAAATAATGCCTCTCTTGTAGCAGAAACAATATTTCAACTGAAATTAATTAACTAATGGCAAACTAGCTAATTAGTTATCAAAAATAAATTAAATTGAGCTAGAACATTGCAAGATTTCCGGATTTTTAATAAAAAAAGCATTATTTTGACATAATATTACATTCCATGGAATATAAAAGGTCGGCAAATAATAAATATGCCTATGAAAACTACAGATTTCTCGATCAAAATTACAGATATTATAACTAGTTTCCATTGAAGAGATTGTCTTGCCTTGGGAGCTTTTTTTTCCTAAAATCTAAAATATCTTTTTTTACTAAAATCTTTCAATTTTTCTCTTTTCAGATGTAAGTAATAGTGCAAAACTTGAAAAAAAAACGAAAAGAATGAAATTTGAGGAAAAGGTATGAAAATGAGAGTGGTTACTTCAAATCCATTCTATAATTAAAATTGAGGAAATGATTTTATTAAATTTTAAATAAGATTTTTTTTTGATATTAAGTAGAAACGTTTATCTATTTGCATTAAATTTTACATTCTACCATCGAATAAAAACAAAGATGAAAAATTTGGCCGGTAACTCTAGAATATATCTATCCAAACTACAGATCGCTCGATCAATGGTACAGATATTCCAGCAAAAAAATTAATATATCCGTTTAATCCAACTACATGTACATGCTTTTCGAAATTTTAAGACAAACACCGGTTTAAAGTTTTATTCAGATTTTATTACAGCTTAACAATCTGAACTTACACGGTTCTGAGAAGTAATGGGTGCGGATGGGTTTTATTATCTATTTTTACTGATGCGGTGTCTAGAAAATTTATCTGTTGCATGTAGGCTCTCACAATGTCGTTCGCGCTCCTGCTTGAGCATCTACTACTACTCTTTATGCTTGTGTTCGGTTTACTTCCGCTAAGACTGATACGGCGTTTCCTGAAACTGTTCTGTAGCTGCTTGCGATTCGCAGTAATCCCCAACGTTCAACGCTCTCTATCCTAGTTTGATACTATTCAAATTTTAATGGACTCGTCCATATCTCCGCCCCATGAAGCAGCATGGGGAGTTTACTTCTACTTGCACCAGTACTGCGAACGTTTACCATGAGTCTCCCAAGCAAGATAACAGCCACTAGCGACATCTCACATGCTTTTCGGATTTGCTCTCCATTAGTCAGCTTGGAGTTCAACATCACTTGAAGATACTTAGCGGTTCTTTTTCGAAATCTGTTCTTTTTATGTTTAAGAAAAGAGTCGCCTCCATATGTTTCGATCCTCTTAAGGTGAATGTTACGTGCATATAGTCTGGAAATAAGCACTCCTGTAAAACTCTCCATCTCATGAAAAGGTGAGTGCTCGCTTAGCAGTTTTATATCTAGAACCTATTGACGGTCGCATACGTAGACATTGCCAATATTTGATATTGCAAGATCACTAGACAGAATGAATTCATATAATGATTCACCTCTGTAATTTGAGTCTGAACTGTCCCATGACTCATTGTGTGCGTTCGCACCAATTATTACCACAATAGCAACATTGTCCCTGTCATTGAAGTTTGAAAGGACAAAGACATTCATCGATTTCTTGATGAGGATGCAGGCTTTTGGTTTACCCAAAGATTCGGGGGAAAAAATCTGTATCCATCATTGTGTATCCAACGACGTATGGTTTTTTGGATTATAAATACTTTTTTTTTTTTCATGTTTGCACAAATTAAGGAGAAGAGCAGTCGATACTGCTTTGGAGTGGTGAAGGTTAATATGAAGAACACTCAGCCTTATAGATTACGGTGCTGTCTAGATCCGATGACCAACTCCTCCTCGTCAATCGATTGGAGGTCCAGGAGCCCGATACAGCCATATAGCTCAGAGGTTGTGCCAGCACTCGCTTCATCCTTCGATACAGATGTTCCTGAGAAACTCTCTGGTGCATCAGGCGGTCGTTTTTCCACAGCCTTTTTTCCCAATGTGACAATCTTATCTCCGCTCTCCGTAGAGAATGAATCCTCCGGTGTGGAAATTTTGAAGTCAGCTGATTCAAATGTATTAAGTCAATTTCGTAGCTAATTTTGTAGCCATGGGCTTTTAACTTAGGAAAGAATTCCTCGTTGACGACAATGAGGGCTTGGCGTCTTGGCGTCGATCACCGGATAGCTCGCTGATCTTGGTCAGCTTAAAGGGAGGTCATCATTGCTCAATTTAATAACCTCTATAATATCGTCAATTCGACGCGGATCCACGACCTGGATCTCGGCTTGCTCGGAATTTGGTGTTTGTGCGTCACTGCCAACTTAAATCTCATTCAGTTTGTTCACCGCTAGCCTGTACAAGTCCACAGAGCACTTAACTCGACCTTGATTGCACCCAGCATCGCAGCCATTTCGTCAAACGTACGAGTATTTCCAGTTGGAACGGTTTTGCGTTCCTTCAGCTCCCGTTGAATCGGCTCTTAAATCGACCTTTGTCCACTTAAGGGCAACCTTGTCCTTTGTCGTACAGTGTCTCAGAGGCGACATTTTTAAGTTTCTCTTGAATCCGGAAGGCGCTCTACCAAATTCTATGTCCCCGTGCAGAGCTTATACCGTAGGCGGCACCTGAAATACATTCAGGTGGCACCCGAGTCGGCTCAGTTGCCTTGTCGAGTGAATTCTGCTCGGTGTAAACAGGCTTCTTCCTCTCATCAGGTCTCAACCTTTTTTTTTGTCTTGGCACAGTGAGGGATCCAACCAGGGATACAGATGCGATTACCGGCTGTTCAAGGAACCGTCTTGCAAGCCAATTCTCCAAAATCCTTCGGCAGAGTTACGAGCAATGGGCCCGTGGACGGCGGAGCAAACTTCCTGGCTACATCTCCTCCGGATAACAGTGGAGCAATCCTTCCAGCCACTTCTGCTACATCATTAGGGCTCTTTGCCGTAGAAGAAAACATTGGACTTGGGAGGGTTTGAACTAGATAAATAACTGCGCTTGGAATCTTCATCAAAGTCAACCAATAAAAAAAAAACAAATTACTGCTTCTGACTTTAAAATTACAATTAAATAATTGTAAACAAATTACGGTGGTAAAGTAATGGAACCAAATTCTTTTTAACCCGCAGATAAGTCTGCTGATCGACTTAAAAAATATTCATCTTAGGATATACAAGTTCTTATTACACACCATAGACCAGGACTCTCTCGCTCTCTTTAAAATTAGAGATCAATTGATTTAATCTGGTCCCATATTTTCTGACATTCAAAACCAAACATTTTAATTTAAAGACCCCATTTTCCCATAGAAGCTAGATGTCAATAACAGAGAGCATGACAGATATCAATATTTCTAGAGCAATATGCTCTCCTCATCAACACACCTCTAACATTTAATATTCAGGTATCAGGTATTCAAGTATCTCATAGTCCTCCTCTGCGTTGACAGTAACACATGACCTAATTAAAAATATATAAAATCAATAGCTCACGTTTTGAAATACATATTCAAAGATTGACAAAAAACCAAACAAGCTTGCTTTATACAGTATATCTTTTTTTATTTTTGTTTTTATTTATCTATGTACATATTCTTGTATAAATGTTTCGTTTTTCTCTCTCCTCGTTTTCATCCTTTTTTCGTAGTTATACATATTTCAAGTGGTTTTTTTTTCAAGTTTTCTGGTATTTATTTTATTTAGATATTACTAAAACGAAATGAAATTAATTTCACAAAACCAAATTTAATTTGATGCAGATAAGATTGAATACATATAAAGAAGTGGTCTGTTGTACATTATTGACCATTGTGAATATGTGAAAAAATTTAATTAGCTTCATTGCAATTCAGAAGTGTTTGGAAATTTAGATATTTTACAAACAAGTACAATATATTAATGTAGCATATAATCAATGTATCAAAAAAAGCATAGTAAATTTTCGGAATGTTATTTGTGTTCATGGACAAAATAGTTCGAAGTTTGGAAGGCATAAATTTTAGGATCATAATAATCATGCATCGATTAAGGAACGTTTAAAATATTCCATGAAAAATAAGTTTTATCTGTTATATGGGGCTATATGTTGTTCGAACTATATTTTTTGCTGTTGAAAAGACACATACCACAAATACGAGAAATTCACTGTTATTTCTCGCATTGTTTACATAAAATATGCAAATGGTTTTCGTTGAAACGTTCAATTATAATTAAATTAATTAAAACAAAGCTATGAAATAATTATATTACATCATACAAAAACGGAATTGTGTGTCAAATTAGTTTTCATTACATTTTCGCAAAATATTACACATATCAATGGGAAAAAATCAATATATTCAATTAGAAAAACCATAAAAAAAAAATTATGAACTTTCAGTATACTCAATATTTTCATCGTTATTGATCGCAATAAGAAATGTCGCAAGAAAAAAATCAATAGCGTGCTAAAATACACTATTGCAAGAATAATAATTAAAATTAATTGATTTTAAATATTATTGATTTGTGGTTAGAGTCTTTTTTGCTGTTGGTCTACGCTACACGAATCGATTGTATGATTTGAAATATTGCGGATCCACAGACGACGAACAGGAAGAGTGCCAGCAGCCATGGTCCAACTGGATATTGAGCATCACGACTTTTCTGCAAAAAAAAAATAAAATTGATTAATTTCAAAATGAAAAATCTATTCGTACAGGCTGGGTTGAAAAGTTTCCTGGGCTTCTTTAGTCCGCTGTTTCACCAGAAAACCGTCTTGACAAATCTACTTTTCTGATCAGAGCGCTTAGCCGGGATTCTATTGACTTTTATCATCTTCAATTCTGTAACAATTGCAATCTTTGATACTTTGTACAGATATTAAATGTTCGTGCATGTTTTCGTTCCCTTGAATCAGGTTTTTCCTCGATTTTAATTAATTTGCAGGTACAATAACCAAATTAATGATTGAATCTAACTGTCCTCGATGTGGTTGAAATGATTAAATCAATCATCAGTCTCGTCTCATGAAATTATGGGTTCAAAATTCAGTACCTTTTATTTTAAAAAAAAAAATGATATAATCGTAATGGGACGATAGTTGAGTCTTTAAATGGCATTATTCTTAATGACATTAACTTAATGCTTTTGAATTAAACGGCGAGAAATGGCCTAATGCTTTTCTTCAGTTCCGATAAATGAAATTAACTGATTCTTATCAACCCTTGTGGTTTTTTATACAGCTGGCAATCAAAGTCAAGTCCAGGTCACCTTGATTTTCTATTATTAAATCATACCGTATTGGTTGCTTATCAACTTATTGCGTCGCATCTTTTTAACATTAATATTCTGTTGCATTTTAAATTCAAGGTCGCTCTAGACATATATGAGGAAAAAAAAACTTTTTATTTACCATCGAAAGAGATTGATTACTTATGGCAAGAGCTTTTAAGTCATAATCACTCGCACGTATGTCCTAAAATCTTGGATTAAAACTTTCAAATAAAGAATTTATTCTGATTGAAAACCAAATATTTTAATTTAATGACCAATTTATCCCGTTAGAAGCTTGATATATTTCCATTTCCTGACATATATCGATATTTCGAGGGTAATCTTCCCTCTTTTTCAGTGTCTATATGTCTCTAGACTAATCACTGACTATTTAGACTAATAGACACTGAAGAAGAATACAGATTTCTCTCGAAATATCGATATCTGTCAATAATAAATATATCCAGCTTCTACAGGCAGAATTGGTATTTCAATTAAAATATTTGACTTTTACATACGATTCATGAACCGATAATAATTTTTCAACTAGCATACTGCTCAGCTTTATTCGTGTCAACCATCAAGGGTTGGATGGGGCCTTGGTTGGATGCAATACATCTTCTCTGGAGCAATCAAGAAATGTATGCTACTTTTATGATATCATTATCTATGTCATTCAGCTCATGCATTTGAAGAAGGCCCACTAGATATTTAGAAATCAGCAAGATGAACCGTTACATTAGTTTTGCAGCAAATTGTTTACAGATTCAGCCACAAAACACTTTGAAGTCTGCACTAGACGACCACGACACATATGAAGCGTGGCACTTTTCTCTCGTGATTTACCACGCCGGTAAATTGTTTAAAATCATCTAAACGTCATCGAGACTGTTCAAAGCTTTAGAACAGAGTGTCCTTTAAAGATATGTTACTCATTTGAATAAATTGTTGATTATTTGTTGACCATGTGGTATAATTATTTCTCTTTTATGCTATGGATGCTACTAGCTTGCACTGTATTTCGAACAAAATATCACTAATAAGAGATTGGATACATTATTTTACTTACCGATGATTTGGGGACATTTCCACGCATTGTTACGTATTTGCTAGCCTTTTCATTAGCAATACGCATCCTTTGTTTTGGGGCCATTCTGTTTGGTTTTGTATCCTCAACTAACTGGGATAAACTCTCCTTTTAAACACAGATTTGTAGGCAATCGGACCGAAACTTTACACAAACAATACTCCGTGCGTACCGGAACGCGAAAGGATTCTTGTAATTATGAGCTTCTCTAAGCTGATATACTTGAATTTTGTGCCGATCTGGCACTTAATATACTTCAAGCACTCTTTTATCAATACTAATTGGAAATATAGTAGCTTAAAAACGCTTAATTTCGCCAACGTATTAAAAGATTTTTTTTGTAAATTAGCAATTAACAACGAAGACGTGTTCGATAGTTGCGTGGAACAAGTTGAATGAAGCGCACACACCGAGTTTAACTTGTTTATCTGAATCTAATGGAACTTATGTTCCGAATAATAACACACACGTTTGGGTTATAATGTAGAAATGAGGAGAAAGTGAATTATTAGTACGGGAATCGGCAGACGACAGCAAAACCTGGCACAAGCCACGACAGCACGATTTCTATGACACGTAGTCGATTGTTTAGTTGGCGACACGATGTAATGTAATGAATGACAGCCGTCCACACAAATGTCAAGTTTAGCAGGGTGGTGAAAAATGTGTGGACTGTATCTATTTGACACCTTATCTGTGGAACTTGACGACACGTCATTAAATTCGACGATTCACATCTGTCAGTTGATTTGTCAGAGTTGTTCTATCCGATATTATCGGGCAGTTATCAAATTTAGTTAAGGGAAGTTTATCGGGGTCCGCAGGACGTGAATTAATACATATACCGGCATATTCAATTCTTGAGTACTAATAACTCCCTTCGCCACTATGGACGACACATCGAATTCAACACTTTTCGATGCGCGAAATTTCTTCTACATTGGAAATTTCATGAGTTGCATTAATACGGTACTGCCGGAACAAAGCTCAGGACTAGCTGATCTATTGGCTTATTCATACTATTCGTATATGGCCATTGATTCGGCTCGTCTAATCAACAGCGAAATCAAGGAAAACAATCCAACTGCATTGCTTGCATTTCGGTACCTGCACGATTTTCTCGAGAAACCGGAAAAGAGAGATGAAATCACACAGTTTTTCATTGATAAGCTGCAAGAAGATGTAGGGGAAACAAACATTTGGTTAATTGCCGGAGCTATTGTGTTTTGTCGTCAAGGATTGTATGAGAATGCTCTAAAGTAAGTATTATGTTCACCTTCTGCCAGGTTGAATACTAACCTCTTATTTTCTTTTAGGGCCTTAAATGGTAACGATGATCTTGAATGCTTGACTGTTAGTATTTATTGCTTGTTAAAGATGAATCGTCCTGACCTGGCCAAGCCTATTCTCGCTAAAATGCAAGAGAAAAGCGATGATGCTACCCTTACTCAACTGTCTCAAGCTTGGATCGGAATTGTTACAGGCGGTGAACTTCTTCAGGACGCCTACCACATCTTCCAGGAGTTTTGCGATAAATATTCCGCTACGCCTCTACTCCTCAATGGTCAGGCAGTATGTCACATTGGCCTAGAACGCTACGAGGAAGCCGAGGAAGTGCTTAAGGAATCATTGGCGAAAAAACACAACGATTACGACACTCTTGTCAATCTTATCGTGTTGTCGCATCTAACTGGAAAAAGTCGGGACGTTATTGCCCGTTGTATTGAGCAATTGAAACAATTCTTCCCGGATAGTGGTTTTGTTACGGATTATGCGAAAAAAGGAGATGAATTTGATCGACTATGCTTGCAGTATCAAGAATCGAATAAGATTGCGAGTGCACATTAGAATTAAAACTTCAATAAAATAATAAATGAAACTTATTCCGTTAGGTTAGAAAACGCTGGGTAATATATCTAAGAATTTTGTCAAAATATTTGATAGTATTTTCTTTGTTGTTAAATATGTCAGACTAATAAATATGAATCGGTTCTGAAATTGTAGTTTTGATATTTAGAATTATGACTCAAAGCGCAAAGATTTTCATTTGTTTGATTATAAGCATAGTACGACGCTCAATTTAGAGGGAACTAATATAGTTTGCGTCCGAACTAAAATTCGGAATAGAACAAACGATTTATCAGCGAAAAATATTGGTCGACTGGTCCAGAAATGGTATTTTTTCACAAATGGAGTCTAGTGTGATATTGTATAAGATTACTTACTCCAACCAGAAACTACAAAGATTCAGTAGAAAAGGTTGTTGTAAAGGTGGAATAAAAGTCAGTCGAATTTCCAACAACAAGATAGTCCAAATTTGCTGCAGCTCCGGCCAGTTGTTCGATTTGTGCCTGTGGCTGGTGAACAACCCATACAACTGGTGGCTATACAGACGTGCGTATAACCATTAAAATGCATTTAATTTCATCTGACTAGATACGATTACATCCTGTCAATTCAAACAAAATTAGAATAATCCCAACGGCATAATTTCTAATTGAAACTATTAGTATGATGCGTCCTGTGGCGACTACAGTGCAACTCTGTCTAACAAAGCAGCTAGCATGTCATGCTCATGCTTTTAGTTGGTGAACAAAAACAAAAAAAAAAAAATAGTTCCTTCTAGGACGACACATCCGAGTTCTTGATTAGTTTTGACAATAATTTTCTGGGGTCACATATTTGCTCAAAGGGATCTGAATCTATAAAGTGTATGCACACGGAAGAGATTCTCGTCGTTCGCTTTTGAAATTTCTGAAATAATTGGGCGAAGTATACGAAGCATGCTTCTCTCTCTATTTTAACGCACATCTCTCCAAGCTATCTTTTTGCTGTTCTTGTTTTATTTATTTTTTTTGTTGCGAATTTGTGAGAGGATATCTGATGAGCTTTTCAGCGGAAAAGCTTTAATGACGCATCCGAAATGATGAGATGACGGGCTGCGTGGCCGAAATACCGAACTAACAGCATCCTTGAAATCGGGCCGCACCAGGATAACACCAGGACAACAACTATGACACATAGAAAACATCTTTGCACTTCGTAATTCGCGGCAGCAGCAAGCAGTAGCCGTAGCAAGCAGCAGCTTATCCTGCTGTTGTGTGCTTTTCCCCGAACGTTTTCTCTGAGCTCGGTTCTAAAGGATTTTCAGGACACTACCGGGGCGAAAATCTCCACCAAGAGAGTGTGATTCGAATGTTGTGTGGATAGTGTGCTTGATTCACACACGTGGCGCGGCTCCAGAAGCTTCTTTTCGTGTATATGAGAGACTTTAAGGGCTCCATATATCCGGGTAACGTTTGAAGCAATTGTGGAAGGGAAACGACTGTGCTAGATGTACAAAACAAATGCTATTGTAGAAGAGTTTTAATAATGCAAGTTGATCGAATTCTGAGTTTTTTCAATTCCAAAATTCTTCTTTATTCTAAAGCACAACCGATTACGAACCGAAACGTAGCTTTAAATTTTTCAATGATAATCAGATTTGAAAAATATGAATAAAAGAATTCTGAGGATGTTTATCGCATCATTTTCTTGATTTTTCATGAAATATTTTAATGACACGTCACACTACCACCATGATTGCTATTTACAAACGTAACTGTTGCCTATTTCCTAGTGCCTGTGGACCCTTAGGTCTCGTTCCGAAAAGCGAATGCGAACGAGAAGCAAAGGAAAGCTTGGCCTAGGGTGCCCTGGCTGAAGCATGAGAAAAAGGCATTGCGCCGACAGGCAACGGACGACAGCAAGGACGAATCCGTTCCGATAACGATGCGGGCGAGAATGAGCTGAATGTGGTCGATGTAGTATGTTCGGTATTCTGGTCATCAGTTGAGATTTAGCCGCGCTGCCGAATGGCTGCTCCATTCTGTGTCGCTTCTGTCTCGTTTGGGTCACTTTTATCTGGCCGGAAATCGTCAAGAAAACCATTCCCAGACCCATTCCAATTGACATGTGAAGTTTTTTTTTCGGTTGTCTGGAACACTCACTCGACCATCATTTGCACAGTTCGTGTTTGATCCTTTAGAATTCTAACGTCTTTGGCCGGAAAAGGTCGAGACCGGATATAGTTGTGCTCAAACGTTTCGTACAATTATATATGTTTGTGCAATGGCGAAGAAACTCTTCGTAGTGTTTCGCATCCAACAGTGTCGTCGACACTTGGCCTGGCTGCTGGTTCTTTTCTGAAAAGCTTTTGCCCGAAATTCCATAGTTCTGTGTGACGGTGTAGCGTGTAACGAAATTTGAAGTGGAAGTGAAATTGGAATAATAATTGAGATAGCCTGTGTGCCGGAAATACGAATAATATCAGCTTGTTTACAAAGAAGAAGAAGAAGCAGCAGTTCTCAGCTGGAGTACCGGTTGGCTCCGGTGGATTTGGTGTAGTGAATCTTGACCGATTGCGTCGTCGTCCACAGCGGCGAGATCGACTTGTATACCGCACGCAATACCTGGCCATCCGGTCGTTTTGTAGTCTCTCGGGTCATTGTTCTTGTTGTGGTTCGTCTGTGTTCCGGAGTTTTGCGAGCGCATTTGTTCTTAATTTCCGCAAGGATCTCAGTGTATAGTGAACTGATTATATAATTATTGTATTGATAGCGGCGATTGGTATTTATTTTGTGTTTATATCGTGCTTAATTCACTGAAGTACGTAACGATGTGACAGTGGAGACCTTAATCGTATGGACTGGTTGTCCTGGATAGCTTGTCGGTAAGTGACAGACCGAGTCGTTATTGTTTTCCTTTTATCTCCTGGAGGAATTTTGTCGGAGGTGTCCTTGCTGGATATGAGAACCAGTGTTATTGTATTGTGGTGGCATTTGAAATTTCGTTTGGGATGTTTATAAGTGCCCTTGTGCACCGAACCATAAAGCCATAGATTAAATCTATAGTAACAAGCTAACTGTCAAGTGGATACCATATCGTAGTGCAACTGCCAAAATCCGAATAGTTATAAAAGCTCTTTTACAAAACCTGTACACTCCTTAGCAATGTGCAACCTAGCTTTGAAGTTGAGCTGTTATTCGAAGAAATATATTAGACGTCTTGCAGCCAGGAATAGAGGAAAAAATGGCGGGATTGAAGCCAACACTCGTACAATTTCTAATGCATTTTAATCGAGTTAAATCGTAGAGGACTCCCTGGGTCGTCTATGTAACTCACTCGACCGGTCTAAGGTGTATGCATGCATGCATGGTTGCTGTCTGCACGGGGAATTTTAGTGTGGGTTGGGTTGTGGATATTTGTTTGCATCGTTTGCTTTGTTTTACTGGTTCCTGGTCTTGACTTTTTGTACCTTCGAAACAGGATATCTAGGAGCTAAAGATATGAGTGGGAATTGTGTTATATTGGGTGTAACTTGAAATTTTCGCCTGAGAATGAGATAGAAGTAGTCATTCCAAAGTAAATTTCTTTTTAAATTCTGTTTCGAGTATTAGTTAACAATAAAAAACAATTTCTACTATTCTAGTATGAAAAATAATCCTGAAATTCTTTTTAATGTGGATGTTGCTGCCTTAGATATTGTTTTATATCAACAGTACATTTCATCAAATTTTAATGAGCTTCATTGTTTCTAACAATACATAATGTAATCCATGCTTGTTTATTTTATAAACATGGATATACTTTTTTTTCTCATATGAAAATTTGTTTAGAAAATACTCAGGCATTTCTATACAATCGGACCATTTGTTTTTATCAATTTACTTTATTAACTCTTATTTCTACGTAGAAACTAATATTTTTCATAAATACACGTATTAAAATTCAATTAAGTATAAAAAAAATATGAAATTCACCTTCAAAATTGTTTCAGATTTATTAGTACATTAACGTTCTATTTTTTTTTGCTTTTTTTTTGCAAAAACAAAAAAAAAAGAAAATAAAAAATAAGATATCATTATATTTTGTTCAGTTTTGAGTTTCATTTGAATTGTTTGTTTGGCAAATGCAAATCGAAACTCGAAACTAAATTGCTGTTTTATTCTGGCCGAGTTTTGGTATGACACTACTACGTAAAGGTGATGAAATGCTATTTGTTTTTTATTTGATATAAAGCATGAATATCAATGAATATATGCGTATTCGTTTCTTCGTATGAATTTAATAAAACAATTTTTTTTTATTGAATTCAACAATCCAATAATAGCAATTATTTTATTCAAATATGTAGTATCAATCGTCGGGAGAGTTTGGGACTAGATTCTCCTAAAATACAACGTAACAATTTCTAAGCCCTTATTCCATAAACATTGCCCTGCGTGCTCATCTTGCCATCTAGCTAGGCTGCGAATAGAGCTTCATTAGCTAGAGAATAGACCTTTATACTAGAATCTTCAATTACCCTTTAAAAACACAAAAAGAGGGGAAGGTTTTCATCTTTGACATCGAATCCAGTTGAATGGTTTTCCTTTTTCATCAACCATTCTAAATTAATCACTCAGAGGCATAAAAAACAAAAAACTACCAATAAATTTATCAACAAACATTACATATATGTATGTGATTTGAGAAAAGTAGCAACAAACTAAGAAAATAGCTCAACAACAATACCTCAATTAAATAGATAAAGTAAATTAATACTAATATCGACTATTAAAATTTTATTGGGGTGCCCGTTTGCACTTAAAGCTACGATTTTAATTTGATTAAAATTCCCGAAAATCCGATCATCCTAAATGTCACTTTGTGAAGTAGAAAAAAATGGCCGACGATCATGGCTGGTTGTTATCAATGCCGGATCCTGGCACTTGTGAGGCAGTGGGGAAATTTGAAAATATCGAATTATCAGCATTTTCGCCTGCCAGCACCACCGCTGTGGTGATGAGTTGATGGTCTCGTTGATATGGACTTGGGAGCACTGTAAGCTTTGCTAATTGGTCATGTTAATGGGGTGGTTGCTGTTTTGATGGTGACTATCCGAGTGAGGTGATTCTTTCCTGGGTGAAGGGCTATCACTCTAGCTAATGGCCACTTACAAGGTGGTAGTCGCTCATCCGTGAGCAAAAGAATTTATCCGATCTTGATTTCGTTGCTTGGCTGATACCATTTCGAGATGGATTGTAGCCGCTCCAAGTAGTGAGCAGACCACTGAGACCAGAACTGTTACAACTTTTGCTGAAGAAGCTGCCATATCTGCTGTGTACAAATTGTACAAAATCGGTTCCAAAAGGGACCCTTGAGGGAGTTCGGCTGCTACCAGTCTTTTAGATGAGAGTATGCTGTTGATTCTGGCTTGGAAGGCTCTATTTTGAAGGAAAGATCCAATGAGCTTGATGAATGCAATTGGTAGACTGAGATGATCCAGTTTAACGAAAAGACTTAATCAAAAACCTTTGCGACATCGAACATGACAAGTCCTGTTGATTTCCTGTTATTGAGACCTTATCTAATGTATTGGATTACTCGAGCTAGCTGCAGCTTTGTGGTGTGATTTTGTTTGAAATGAAACTGCTCCCCTGGCTTAAAAGAGCTTACTCTTGTCGAGGAGAGAGGAACATGTGTTCCGTGAGTTTAACGAAAGATGAAAGGAGACTCATTGTCCGCCAGTTTTGCGGGGAAAGTAAGTTTTTCCCGGACTTTGGGAGGACTATGACTGTGGCCAGCTTCCAACAATCTGGATATCTTTTGAGGCAAAAAATAGCTTTGATGATATCTGAAACTGTCTGAGGGATGTTGTCGGGCAGGTGGTGGTAATATTATCTGGACCTGGGGATTTTCTTTCTTTGAGACTGTCGATCCTACTTCCTCAATAGTAGTTGGTGGAATTGGGTCTCACCTTGGAGCTGTGGTGTGTAAATAACTGTGTCGCGGCCTGCTCGGTGTGTTCTTCCTTTTCGAGATCGCCGTCTATAGAAGGGTTCTCACAAAATTAAAGTTCTAGAGAATCCGCGAAAGCTTCGGCTTTATCAGCATTACTCTACTTAAGGCCAGTGGACGAGTGTGATGGGTGGCATGTTAGTTTATGCTTGATTCTGAAATATTTAGAAATTTTCTAGAGTGTACCACTATTAGGATCAAGACAATTCATGAAGTGCTTTCACTCTTCATTCCTGAATTTTCTAATCTGGTCATGAATGACATTGGTTAGCCGGTTTGCTTCCTGCTTCAGTCTGGGATAGCCAGTAATTCTGGCTGGCTCTTTGAATTTGATTTCTCCTCTTTATGATTATGATAGAGTTTGGAAGCCCATAGGGATATTGGTTGTGCATAATCGAAATTTTGGTCGAGGGGAGTATTTTTGGTGAGCCTCTAAATCTCTTGCTGTTTCTGGCACTTGGATGCATTCATTGGACAGAGAAGTCAGGAAGGCTTGCCAGTTCGGCGCTATTTTCAACTTGATTGACGAGTCGATTAAAATATCCTCAATTTCAAAAAGCACTGGCTTGTGGTCCGAAGAGACCTTATAAGCACACTCTGATTTATCTTTTTGGATAAGCCGATGTCTAAGACATGACTGTAGACTGGACCAAAGTGAGTGGGCAAACACGAAACACTATCAGCAGCAAAGCTATAAAGATCTTTCCCCGCTTGGTTATTTCTTACTGATCCCCATGTGCGATTGTGAGCATTGAGATCTCCTCGTAGAAAGATAGGGCCGAATTGTAATAGGGCCTTGTCTTTCCAGGTATAGTTTGACCTCATCGGGGCTGATCCCGTACAGACCGCTAAAGATGATGTTGAGATTTTTCTCCTAAAGAAGTACTGAACTTTTAACTCAGTGAAGATCTTGATGATGGCTGCAATAAACTCCTCGTTTCTTTGCTTAAGAATGCGTGCTAACCCTGTCCATTGTTCGGGTTGGCGAAGGATGATGGGAACCAGTTTTTTTACTGAGGAGTTAAGATTTTTGTTCTTAAAGAGTTTTGGGTGTGTAGATACACTAGATGATTTAGCTGACTTTTTCCTTGCGTCTAAAGAAAGAAAATCATCATTGATGATTTTCACAACATTAAAAGAGGAAAGAAAGGCATCCTTCATTGTGCTTTCCTCAATTGAAGGAACAGTATTAGACTCGATTGTGTTTAGTTGGTGGTTGTCTAATGCCACCGACATGCTTGAAGAGTCGTCTTCTCAGCTGGATACTTACTCGCCAGAAGAAGTACAACATTTTTCTACATGGGGAAGAGGAAGAGGATCCTGAAGACTGTGTTTGCTGCCGTCTTCTCTTTTTGTTTGGAGGGTTGCTGGTTGAAATATTTACATTTTTATCTTCATTTACGTTTGCCAGCTCTTGATTTAGACGGTATTGCTCGGCCAGTTCATCCTGAGTTTTTTGAAGCTGTTCGAATAGCTTGCTGAGCTTTTTTTTTCATTACTCCTGGCTCGTCGCTTTCGCTGTTAACTAACACTTTTTCGATAACAAAGACGCTCTGCTGCTTGATCGAAGGCGTTCTCTGTTCGAGTGCTAGGCTCCAACTCCGAGTTTTGGTGGTTTCCCCCATCTATTTCAAAGTTCTGTGCACGCTCACGTCCATATTTAAAATTTTATTTATTGCGTAGTGACAATTTGGAATTGTCATATTGTTACCCCTTTTGGCTGTCATAATCGTTCCATTTACAGTGTAAAGTTTGGAAAAAATAACAGAAGAGATATAAAGCAAACTTTTCCGTCTACGATTCGTTACAAATTGAAGCGTTAAAGTGGGTAGAAACTTCATTCAAAATCGATGTTTACGAATGTGGAGTGTTATACGGGTAATTTTATCGCTGATGTTAATTAAGTATCGACACACAACTATGGCACGTTGCATACTAGTTCATCGTCCGTAGATGGATTCCAACCAACGGTCAAATACATTAACAATCGACATTCTGTTCTTTCGGTTTCATAAACTTTATTAGTTGATATTGAGAGACTTGAATATATCTCTACTCCCACACTGGGCGCTGTTTAATATTTGAAGAAAAAAAAAAAATTGCTTATATTTCTTATTATCGTTGTTGTTGTTATCATTGATATCATCAATTCAACACAATTCATATTTCTTATAAAATTTTCGTTTAATATTTCTTACGAAATCCTCTATACATAAAAAATATTCAAAGAAAACCAATTGAAAAGATAAACATGGAATTAAGAGCAAGTAAGCAAAAAAATTTGCAAACAAAAAAAATCATTACCATAATTATCAATAGCATCATCATCATTATACCATTTACTTTCATATAAAGGTAAATTTAATTCGAGCAATAAAATACCATATTTCTTTACGCAGATCGAGTAGCTTACGAACACTGTATTTGCCACGTACCTCCACACTGGCTAACCCTCCTCATCACGATATGTATCGAAGGTAGTAAACTGTACAGAATCGAGATAAATACCGGTGATATTATTATTTGAATTATCCTGATATTGTATACTCTTGCGCGAGGTATTGAATATCCGTTCAGACTTTCATCTACCCAAATTGGGCTATCCTTTCTCTTACCACAGTCTGTTTGTGTGCTGTGTTAAATTGGAAAATCATTATTATCGTTGGAATATTATGGTTGTATATTTCAATTTCGGTACGAATTCAAATCAGAGCGACGCATTTGATGCATTTTAGACTTTGATGCTCGTTTGAATAATCGAACAGACGATGTTTCTTGCTTTAATATCTTACGTGGTTGTTTTTTTTATTTGCATTCAACTAGCTGTATAGTCCCACCTGTTGTTGAATGCAATAGCATGCCAAAAAGAAAATTGAAATTTTTCTCTCAGAATTTCAAGTTTTACCATGCTCTCGATTTATGCTTTGAGAATTTTCGATTCAGGTCCTTGTACATCTAGTCATTATCATCATCATCAAAGTTCCTTACCTCTCATCCATACTAACAAGTATGTCTGGCATAGCCCAAAACTTCATCAACTCGTCAATTCGTTCGTCAATTCGTCCATCACTTTAACTACACCTCTCCATTACTCATTTTCCATCAATTAGTATGTAGAGTTTCTGTTTTATATCCGAGAGATGACATGAAAGTTGTGAAGTAGCTCGTAAAGCAATTTACTTCCAGATAACCTGAACAGAGAAGCGAACTGAGTGAATCAGCAGACGACGCTACGGTAAGGAAGGTGTGAAAATCGAAGGTAATCCAATTGCTTGGCGCGGTTTTCGTTGCCGTCGTATCCCTTTTGGCCAACACTACATGCCTTGGTCGTATCCGGGTTGGTTCTACATAAATAGCTGTACACTCACGAATAGATAAAATCAACTTTCAAAGCTTCCGAAACTTTGGTGATACTTCTTTTTGAATCAAAACGACGAAGAAGACTGGAAAATCGTAAGAAATATTTATGAATCTCGCTCTCGCTCTCTGGATGAGTTGGTCGCAATATTAGGGCAAAATCAATTCAAGCAATGTGGTATGACTCTACCGGCTATCTATTCATCCAATGTACAATTATATCAAAGGGATATGAAGCGAGTGTCGTGTAGTGGCGTCATCGTTGTCGTCCTCGATTTTGGTTCTGATGATCATGCTTGTCCGTACCGAGTTGTAGAAATATGAGTATAAAATACAAGCAAGCAAAAATAGCATCTAGCAGCAACAGGAAAAAGTATAAAATGAAAGAACTGAAAAATACGAAATGAATTATGCATTAAATTTATGATTGCTTTGAATTCGATTTCGCTTTTTTTTTTTTTTGCATTACCCATCGCTGTAGCCGATGACAATTTTATGCTATCGCATGTCTGAATATGATAAAGAGATGTTGCTGCAATAGAACGGTACACACCCAATAATTGAGAATTAAGTTTGCTAACATTTTCTTCAAAGAATTTGTTCAAAATTAACGTGGTATGAGTATTGTTTGTGCTCAATGCATAAGAAGAAACTCCCAATTTAATGCCTTGGAAATTTTGAACAAGTGCTAAATTTAATTTGTATAGTAACTTTATTTACTGTTGCCTTTGTACAGACAATGTTACTGTTGTTTAACGACCGTTCCTGCCAAGGAGGCTTTACCAGTCGGCCCACTTAAGGGCAAGGCTGAATACGTCAGCCGGCGACGACCGAGCAAAAAGGGCCAGCCCTTACTTCGACTCGGAGCAGGCCCAGACACCATACTGGCAAATGCGATGCCTATCTGATCCTCTTCCACACTGTAGTATGTGGGAACCGGCGTGAAACGCGGCTCCAAGCGATTCAATGAATCGAATCGTTCACTATGGGTGAGACACTCACGGACATCTTCCACACTATCTACACCCAGAAGCCCATAAACCGCCCGGGGCCTATCGTACGCAGGACAAGAGAAAAGGATATGACTCCAATTTTCATTGTCCTCGTCACACATAGGACACCTGGGGCTGGTAGACAGACTCCTTAAATGCAGAAACCCATTCATGCTTCCGTGACCAGTGAGCAGAAAGCCCAAACCTAGACCAAAATCCAGACCCGAACAATCTGCCACGGTCCGGACATCAGGCAGAAAACCAAATGTCACACGCCCATACTCACACTCATTCCACCGTCGTTGCCATTCAGAGACCACCCACTCACGTAACAGAAAACGCTGCTGCATTTACAACATTACTTGCAACATCTGGAGGCAAGTGGCTGCCCATGGGCATCGACCTGCGCGACCTGAAGCGAGTGTCCCTAAGGACAAACACCAGATCAAGCGGAGGGACACCCATAAGCACCCGCATTGCCTCCGTAGACACTGTTCTGCATACCGGAATGCATGCATAAAGCATCACACGCTGGCATGCATCCAACAATTCCCGACCTTTTATTGTGCATACGCAGTCGCAGTCGCAGAGTGTCGGAGAGCTGTATGCTGCACAGGCAACAAACAGACCCTCGTAGATCACCCTTGTAGCGCGTCGATTTAGGCCCCATTTGCAGCGGAGGATACGAGATATCCATCCCGCAAGCAGGGCCATCTTATCCCTTAACTTGCGGAGATGAATATGAAAGTTCATCCGCTCAGACATCGTCACTCCCAGATATGTGACAGAAGTCGCATAACTGAGAGGTACTCCATCTTCGCGAACAAGCGGGTTGTGAACACTCGACCGAGCAGCGCGGTTATGATACCTACCTTTAAGCATCATAACCACGGTCTTCTCAGCCGAGAGCTCCACACCCACGTTTGCCCCCCATTCGCAAACAAGTGTCATCATCTCCGCACCTCGCTCCTCTAGTTGGTTTCGGGTATCATCCTCCACCAGCAGGAGAAGGTCGTCTGCATATGCACCCATCTTACACCTAGAGAACAAAGCCACCAGCAGACGATCAATCGCCAGGTTCCATATATATGGACCAGCAATGGACACCTGCGGGCAGCCTCTAACAACGTCAACCCATACTTCATCATGCACACCCCGAGCGAACGCCTTACGCCCAGAGAAATAGCTCGACCATAACGGGAGCTCTTCACACCCGCACTCTGCAAGTGCAGTTAGTTTTAGAATCTTACATACTAGGACAAATGATACTGGATTCGAATCAGTGTATAGAATGGCGACGTTGCTCGCAAAGGTACCTGTAGTTGTTTTGTTGTTTATTGGGAGATCAGATGTGAAGATTGTGTAGAGTAAACGTACCAGGACATTTCCTTGTGGTAAACCAGCATGGATTCGATATTTTGTTGTGTGTGTGTGTGTGTGTGGGGGGGGGGGGAAGCGCCTGGCACCTCTAAGCACTAAGGTCAAAAGACCGATTGTACTCCTTACCCCCGCCTACAAGACCTTTCTAGACTTCTTAGCGAAATCTAGGATCAATGATAGGTGAAAAGAGGCTATTTTCCTCATACGTACTATATCAACCAACAACTATTCGGTATATATGACCTCCTAAGCAGTTGTGTCCAGTCAGTATGCCTGTTATGGTTCTGCAAATTTTCTTGCTCTTGTTGAGCAGGATTCCCGCATTCGCGTGGTTAGGCTCTGCAAGGAAGATCTTCGTGTGCCTGGCCGCATCAGAAGACATTCATCTATCTTTGTAAGCATCAACTACCCACTTCCGAGGAATGGAATATGCAGATGCGGTCGGCACACACAAGGCAGGCTCAGGGCCCTGTAGTGGAAGTTTCGAACTTTGCTTCGTAATGGCGTCAGCCTCTTAATTTCCTTTAACACAACAGTGCCCCGGTACCCAGAGGAGATGCACTCTATTAAATCAGGCGACAGAGATCAATCGCGCCCTGCATTATTGAGCAATTTTCGAAGAAGACAGGGGTCTACGAAATGCCCTCAGTGCAGCTTGACTGTCACTGCAAATAGCAATGCGTTTTCTTCTCCACTTTTCTTCAATAACCCAGGAAATAGCTCCCAAGACAGCGAATATTTCTGCTTGAAAAACAGAAACATGCTCTCCAAGAGAAGAGGCCCACCTCTCAATCGATGATTGCATATAGACACCAGCTCCACATCTAACATCTGTCTTCGAGCCATCCGTGAAGAAAATCCACCACACGACGGATGCGTAAGTGTTCAGCTGCCTTATGATTTTTACGCGTATCCACAAAACTGCACGAGCCTTTAGACCCTATGTGAAGGCAAAAGCTCTCTTGCACTGCCCGAAAGCATTTAAGGCACGAGTAAGCTTCACTTCCACATAATTCTTCCAGATAAGTTTTTTTTTTATCCAAGATTACTGCAAGATATTTGACTTCATCTGAAATGTGAAGAGTTACACGCTTCATACTAAGAAGCACTAGTCCTTCCAGTTTTATTTTCCTAGAGTACAAAGAAAAGTTTCGTCTTACCAGTATTCATTGTTAGACCGCGCCTCGAGCACCAACTGTCAATTAGATCCAATCACGTTGTGTATTTCTACATTCAGATTTTTACTGACTGCTAATGTAGCGCGCACCACACAGTATGGGGCAGCAAGGTGAGTCTCTACTCAGTGTTATTATAAACCACAATCTAGTCGTAGCGAACCGAGGAAATGTCCCTACCTATAGGGGACCTCGTAGTGAAAACGTGCTAGATATAACTCTGCACAATGACTCTAATGAGCAGTTAATAGAGAATTGGAGGGTTCTCGAAGGCCCATCGTTTTCTGATCACTGTTATATAAGTTACTCTTTAAAACTCAATGTTACTCGCAATTACCGTCCGTTTCGCAATCCCAGAAATACTGACTGGCTGAACTTCGAACGGGAGGTGAAAAATGGCCTAGGCCCTCCTCCGAGGATTGGCGGTGTAGCTGACCTGGAGGCTGCGGTTAACGCACTTACGGGTAAACTCGTTAAAGCTTTTGCACGGTCCTGTCCGCAAGTCCGTCCGAGGCGCAAACCCAAGCCACCCTGGTGGAACAGGGACCTGGGTTGTCGCAGAGGACAAGTTCGTGAATTGTTCAAGTTAGCCAAGCAACTGACTGCAATGAATGCTGGGACGAATACAAGGTCGTCCTTAAGCTCTATAAATCAGAAATCAGGAAAGCCAAATGGAGCTCCTGGAAGGAGCTGTGCGGTAGAATCGAGACCACATCGGAAACGGCGAGACTTAGGAATCTGCTGGCTAAACGCCCTGTCACGCCTAGCCTGCTTTGTAAGCCGGATGGGGAGTGGACAAGCAGCGGCTCGGAAACGCTGAGGGTCCTCGTAGACACTCACTTCCCGGGCTGTCTGGATGAACCCGCCCCCTCCACTTGTCAGCAGACGTCTGAACTGCATGACATCGAAGGCATTGGCGAAGTCATCACCAAGCCGAGGCTGGTCTGGGCAATTGAAACCTTTAAGCCCTTTAAGTCCCCAGGTCCGGATGGGGTTCTACCGGCCATGCTCCAAAAGTCAGGTATGCTTACCATTCCCTGGCTCATGCAAATTTACAAAGGTTGCTTCGCACTAAGCCACGTGCCTGCAGCCTGGAGGATCGCTAAGGTTGTATTCATACCCAAGGCAGGTAAAATCAACCATGCTTACCCGAAGGACTACAGGCCAATTAGCCTGACTTCCTTCCTTCTTAAAGTTTTTGAAAGATTACTGGATCTCTATATCAAACAAAGTCTTGGATCTCAAGCCCTATCGGATGCTCAAAACGCATACATTAAAGGCAAATCCGTAGAAACGGCTCTCCATAGGGTAGTTCTCGAAATAGAAAAAGCACTCCGCTACAAAGAATACACTTTGGGAGCTTTTCTAGATATTGAAGGCGCCTTCAATAATGTGCACACAGCAGCCATTATGGAGTGCCTCCGTGCAACCAACATCCACCCCTCTATTTGTAGCTGGATTAGCAATCTGCTTAAGCAAAGGCTCATAACAGCTGAGTGGGCGGGGTCACAGATCACTAGGAAGGTCCATAGAGGCACGCCGCAAGGAGGAGTTCTACCCCCTCTCTTATGGAACCTGGTTGTAAATATAATTTTGGATAAACTGGAGCGCAAAGGACTCACGGTTGTGGCCTATGCCGATGACATTGCGATATTAGTCTCGGGTAGGTTTCCGCACACAGTTGGCCAACTCATCGATTATGCTCTGGGGCTTGTTGAGGAATGGGCAAATGCCGTGGGCCTTGGCATCAACTCCAATAAAACTGACCTTGTACTTTTCACAAGGAAGTACAAAATTCCTGAATTACCTCCAATCAGGTTGGGCGGCGCCAGTTTAAGCCTCAAGTCGCAAACTAAGTACTTGGGTCTTATTCTGGACAGCAAGCTCACCTGGAAGGCGAATTTGGAGGAGAGAGTAAAGCGGGCCAGCAATGCGATTTACGCCAGCAGGAGAGTGCTGGGTAAAACGTGGGGTCTAAGCCCTGCCTTAACACACTGGATCTATATGGCAATTGCCAGGCCTATCCTTGCGTACGGATGTTTGGTCTGGTGGCCAGCAGTAAATAAGACTACCTTTGCTAGCATGGCGAACAGAGTTCAGCGGCTGGCGGCTCTCTGCGCTACAGGTGCCTTAGCCTCGACTCCTTCGTCTGCTTTGAATGTCCTGCTTCATCTCCCTCCGCTTGACCTCTTCGTGAAGGGCGCTGCCGCAAAAGCTGCTGTCAGGCTTAGGGAATCGGGACACTTTGAGCCACGATCCTTCGGCCACAGCAGAATTGAGCGGGGGTACGCAGGTAGCACCGACTACTTGGTCCCCACTTTGTGCTTCGAGCGCGGATATCAAGCGACCGTGGGGGATGGGCAGGAGTGGAATCGGCAAATGGGCGCAACAACTCTTAGCATCTACACTGACGGCTCTAAAACGGCTGCCGGAGTGGGTGCTGCAACTTCTTCCGCAGAGGCAACTATGGAAGCAGCTTTTAGGCTTCCTAACCACTGTAGTATTTTTCAGGCGGAGGTTTTTGCGATACGTAAAGCCGCAGACCTAGCATACGCCGGAAATACCACAAATGAAGAAATCAACATCTTCACAGACAGTCAGGCGGCGGTTAAAGCACTGATGTCTTTCACATACAAATCGAAGTGTTTACTTGACTGCATTCAGGCCCTGAATAGACTGGGCAACAACAGAAGAGTCAGGATTTTCTGGGTTCCTGGTCACAAGGGCATTGAAGGGAACGAGAGGGCGGACGCGCTGGCTAAGCCCGGAGCCAGCCTTCCCCTGTCAGGCGCAGTTAACATTCCTACTCCAATCCAAACAATCAAATACTCGATCGACTCCAATATGATGCAAGTTGCTACGTGCAGGTGGCGTGCAACCCAGACATGTAAGCTAACCAAAATCATGTGGGGATCGTACAATCTCGTAGCTACTAAGTACCTGCTCCAATTAACGCGGACTGACTGGAAGCGGCTGTTCGGCATCATTACTGGCCACTGTCTTGTAGCAGCTCATGCCATGAAAATGGGACTCCTAACCAGTGACATCTGTAGGAAGTGTCAAGAGCCGGGAGTCTCAGAAACAATCCAGCACCTTCTGTGCCACTGCCCGGCACTGGGGAGAACCAGGCAGCGCTGCTTCGGTGAGCCCTGGCTGGTGGATCTCTCACATGTAGCGGAGCAGAGGCTGAAGGACATACTTCAGTTCGCAAAAAAGTCCGGGGCCTTCGATGGCCGTTTGGACTGAACTTTCCTTCTCCGGGTCCATTTATCTGGTATCACTACGGACCAATGGGTCTATGTGTGGCCCTGTGCCAGCCAGCTAACCTAACCTAACCTAATGTAGCCACGTCACCAGCATAAGCCTGTGCTTGCAGCCGTTCTTGTTACAGGTCGTTTAGCAGGGAGTCAACTAGCATACTCCATAGGAGCGGTGATAGGGCACGATTACGTAGCATGACGGCCCGTACTTCTAGAAGGCATTGCATATACAAACGTTCACACGAAGTGAACAGCGATCGTCAGAAGCCGTCATATTGGAAATTTCCTAGCGTGTAAACGCTCACACGAAGTGAACAGCGATCGTCAGAACAGTTTTGTGTACAAGAACGTTACCAATATGGCGGTAACCTTCTTGTACACAAAACTGTTGTGTACGTTCGGGGAAATGTACAAACACAATCATATTTTGCGCAAGCTCAAAAAATCGACTAGACTCCGAATCTCAATTTGGAATCTCGTTTAAAAAAGGCTCAATGACAGGCAATCGCCATCACAAAATTCACGTGCAGATACGTCAGTGTAAAAAATGAACGGAGTCAGGTGCCAAATATTTCTGGATAAATTGATGGAATTATAATGTTGAGCAATGTTGTATTGAATGTCGAATACTCAAGAGCTCCAATTCTAATTTGGTCCGACTTTTGATCGTGCTTTTTAGAATGATTCTTAGTTAATTGAGCATTCAAAAAAAAAAAATTATTATTTGTTTCCAATTATATTTCGTGTCTGGAATTTTTATCCCACTAGAAAGAAGCTAATTGTAATATGAGAAGTCAACAGTTTATCTATCATTTTTTTTGTTCTCTCCCTTTCTCCAATCAACTGCTCAAATTCATTCGGTTCGAATTGCCGGTTTTTTTCTTCTCATTTTCCAAGCCGACACCACAACCCCCCTCCACCCATTCCATCCGAAAAGCCTCATCAGTTTTCGACAATTTAAGGATACGAAATTTATGACAATAACTAACGCTGCCTGCATTGTGGCTGAAACAGATGATGGTAATGATTATTAGACGAGACTATCGCGCTAGCCTAAATTAGATTCAACGTTGAAATGAATTATTTAGTAAGGGATCATCATATTGCTGTACAGCACAGGACAAGATGAAACATTAGAAAACTCATTACATTTTCGATGTTTTCTCTTGTGCTCGTGTTCGTGTTTTTCGTCCTTTACCTTCTTCGAAAATACCATCACTGTTGTCGGCTACCTATCACCAAAAGAAGCTGAAAACGACAACGTGACCATGACGACGATAGCTGCTTTGCCTACTCATGAAAGACAAGCTATGGCCTCATATTGGTCATGAATCAAATAAAAGATGAAGGCCGACACCGACGTTGAGAAGATAGCATCGAAACCGACGAACAAACAAGTATAGAAGAAATACGTATGAAAAGCATGAGGATGCTTAGATGATAACATTTCGATATAAAAACCTGTCTATTTGAGTGACATGAAAGGATAAAGTAACATTTTCGGGGAAATGTACGAAAGAAAAATACTAATAGTTCCGGGAGAATCTCACCATTTAGTTCGACCCACTCAAATATGATATGCGAGAGTAGTACTCTACCGTTCGATTTTGCTGCCGCTTATAACAATTCCACTCGACTATTGTTTTGTGTGAAATAGATATGCTGCTATATGGTGAACAAAAGCATAAAAGATGGAAAATCGCAATGTTGAAGAGCTCTATCACCAGGCCAATAAATTATCAAGTATGCAATTCCGATATGAGCTTACTGCGAGTGAAGTATTAAATAGTGAAAAAGAAAGAAACGATTCAAACCATCAACCGAAATTCCGTTATGATTCCCAGATATTAATTTTCGTTAAAGATTTAGTAATGAAAGGAGTAGTAAGTGCGTAAGCTTTTCAAGGAAAGTATTATTCGGGGCTGTGAAGTCGAATAATAAGTGTAATCCGATCAAATCACCGAAACCTGTTAATGTTTTTGTAATATTCTTGTGACTTGTCTTATCGGACATTTTGTCTTCTTAATTAGTTTGAATATTCAGGTCATTGTGATATTTGAGAGCGAATGGAAATTAAATATGATGAATGAGATTTGACTTCGAAAATAAGTTCATTTTGTCTAAGTAGCTGAAGACTGTCCGATTCTATATTATTGATCATCGTCACAATCAATGTTTTCGTAAGATAGATAAAATTGATCTTTTGAAGTTCATTCCTGTCAAATTTTATATCTATTGTTTTGTACCACAAAAAAAAAAACAAATTCTTTATGAATTATTATAGTGAAGAGCCTTGGTTTCAAATAGTGGAACCATTTTTTAGAAGCGATTTTCCGTCCGACACAAAAAAACCAACTGAATTAAAGAACCTTCCTGAAAGCGAGAAGGTCCTGCATCTGAAAGCTGGAGAATCCTGCATTTGAAAGCCGGAGGGTGCTGCATCTAAAAGCGGGAAGTTCCTGTATCTGAAAGCAGGAAAATCCTGTATCTGGCAGTCGGAGAGTCCTGCATCTGAAAGCTGGTGGGTCCGGCATCTGAAAGTCGGAAGGGCCTGCTTCCGAAGGCCGGAAAATTCTGTATTTGAAGGCCAGAGACTCCTTCATCTGGAAGCCGGAGATTGTCGCATCTGGAAGCCATGAAGTCCTGCATCTGAAACCCGGAGGGTGCTGTGTTGCACCTGAAAACGAGAAGTCCTGCGTCTGAAAACCAAGGATTCTTGCATCTGAGCGCCGGAGGTTTTCTGCATCTGAAAGCTGGAACGTCCCGTATTTTGAATTATATGAAATATTACCAGGCACAAACATTGAATACAGGGCTTGACAGGGACAAAATTATTGGTGGTATGATCAGATATTCTTATTATTTGATACGTGTTTGTTTTGGGCGTCATAAAAAAACACTTTAAAATTTTCAGTAAAAAACCCAACAGACCAGAAGTAAACTTACAAAAAATTCCTGCATTTTAGAAAAATTTTCAGTGGAATTGATGATTTTATTACAATAAAAATCACATAATAAACATCTGGTAGTTAGGTAGGTTGAAGTGGCGGTCGATCGACAGAGACTTGCCGATAGACGCACGTAGGTGAAGGTTTACGTTAACTTGAAGTACCTTCATCATTATTAATCAGGGTTAGATCGAGGTCCTCTTCTTTGGACATAATAGCTGTATCAGCCATTTTCTCTGAGCGGTCAAGACGACCCCCCAATTTGGAGGTAGTTCCGACACTAATTCCATCAGCAAAGAGAGATTCCGCATCAGATTTTGCCCTCAGGTAGCTGATGGACCTCTTCCCGAGTGGAACCTCTGCCGTTTGAGTCATCTGTTTTGGATCAAGCTCAGCAGGCTCCGGATCTTTCAAACTAGAGCTCTGTCTTTCAAACTAGAGCTTCGATAAATCCGCAGGGTCAATTTCTGATAATGACATTCTGAGCATCCATGATCGATAGTGCCTCTTCATTTATGTCAATTATCGACAGGCTCACAAATTTTCTCGGTCGCGAGATCTAGTTGAGGTATGATATCCAAGATCATCACTGGATCCGAATGAAAACAGGGAATACTTTCTCTGCATCTTGGCCGACTCACGTCTTGACGCACCACCTTTAACTTGGCGCCTGGCCAGAGTTATTTTACCTCGGAAATTACCCGCTCATTGAAACTGGCTGGATTTTGGTCCTCGTACGCAACCAGTTTATTTCCTGTATGCCAGCCCGTATCGTTCACTGTAGGTGAAGGGCTCGAGCAGTTGCAGTTTTCCGAGGAGGTGATTTCATGTCTTTTGCTGGCATTAATAACAGCACAAACAAGGCACTTTTTGGCAATTCCATTTAAAGGTCGAGTTAGCCATGTAGCAATCGCTATAAGCTTCTGTTTGTTTTTTGCAGTCCTGCCCGCTCTGATTCTTTTGCTTAGTCAACTTTTCTCGTTTCTGAGCTGCATCTGCATGCTGCATCTCCAGTAAATGTTGTTGCCCATTGAAGGGCAACAACATCTATTCATGGTTAGCCTGGATTGAAGCTGCCGCTTCAGAAGCTGCATATCTATACCAAATCAATAGGCGAAACGTGTTCATAGGACCATCCGTCCACCTGCTGACAACCAGGAACTCAACATGCTGGTGGTTGGTGCCCAGTTTTGCTATAAAAGCTTGTGGAGAAAGTCTATAAATATTCAAAGCATTTCACAAAAGAAGTTGCTGAGGTCTATTCATTTGCCTGGAAATTCCATCAGTTCAAAAAATAAGTCCCAGGAATCCCAGAGAATTTCATATATGTTTAAGTAGAAGAAATCATAGAATTTCACAATTTAATATGAATATTTATAACTTAAAACTATTACTTAAAAACAAAATATACTTTGAAAAACATACAAAAACAAATACCTGTCATCATAATTTCGAATGTCCTGAAATAGACTGGTAACTTTAAAGGTCTTAAAAACGATTGATTTAATACAGCGCCCAATGTGGGCTGTGGCAAATGTACATCAGTCCCAGTTTGTCTTTTGCAGCTATTTGAATTCAAATAATTACATTGATTAAATTGTAAACTTGAATTTTAAGACTTTCTCAAGGTTAAATATGAAATTAGCAATTGTGCCTTTTAATAAAACATCTTCGAAATCATAACTGGATATTGAACAAATCATTTCTATTCTACTTGAACGATCCCAAGCTTCTCATTACAGAAAGCAATTACCCATCTTTCTCTTTCCTCTCGCCGCTTTTGAAACGTCAACCCACTTACTTTCTACCCATCCTCTCCTATACTAAATCTCTTTTACGAAATGGTCCTAGCTTACACCACTTGATCGAAACAGAAAACCGAAAATCACAAAGAAGAGAAAAGAAATAGAAGTGGAGATGGAAGTAAAAATCGCGTTCAAAACTTTCCCAATTGGCAATATTTTAACTTTGCACAGTCAACTTGAGTGAAGTTAAAACTGTTGTTATGGATATTTACATTCCTTAATGGAATCGATTTGCTGTTTCTCCTTTCCATTTTTTTTCTTCTTTCCCTAGTTGATTTGCAATGGTGCGGCGTATATTCGCGGGACGTTAGGTCGTTGTTATTGTCGTCAAACGACAGAGCCTATTTTCGATCAGATGTAGAGAGAGAGAGAGACACAGAGAGAAAGAGAGGTTGGGAACAAAACGGTAAGTATCAGGCTCTGTTATGTTTCATTTGGGTGCTCAATTTCGTAATCCTCTCTCATAAAATAATGTAGGCAATGAACAAAAGTCAGACAGCTAACATCATCCTCTATCACGCAATAAAAGTGCAAAAAAAAAGTGGCCAATGATGATGGCTACGGTGAAATACAAGTAAAAGACAGTACTGTCAGAAAATTGTATTTTTTCGAGGGGAGGGTTGAGTAGGGGGTGTTAGAACTAGATGATGATGGGGTCGAGAAGTTTTAAATCTTTAGACTGTCGGGAGAAAGGGATTGAATTATCTAAATATTAACTTTGTTTTCGAGTGATTAATATATAAATAAGTCGAAAGAAAGGAAGGAAGGAAGGAAGGATAACAGAAAATTTGAAATTTAATTATGCAATAATAAACACATATAATTTTTTCTCCGATTTGATGAGAAGTGTTCCAGATTTTAAGATCTTATATAGCTATCAAATATATATGTGAGTCGTTAAATACATTACAAAACTGTTCATTAAATGCAACTGTTTTTCCATACATAAATACTTTCAAAATCAGCACAGTACGCGGTGGATGTAACAATATGTACTGGTCACAGCGTACTTTGAGTACGGTTCGACACTGTAAAAGTGTGCTGTGTGCAGTTTGATTCATCTTTAATATGCTATTAAATCGTATACCTCTAGAGTAAATAATGTTTGTTGGAAGCATTTTTTTTTTACAGTAACGTACCATCTGTGGTGTGGATCACCAAACCTTCTTCAAGCTACATTTCGATCAAACCTTTCCTGTGTTCTTTAATTACAGAGCTTTGAGCCGTAAATCGAGCTTGAGTTTGAGCTCGTGCTTACGAGACAATAGAGCTCTGGCTATAAATGTGTGGTTCTTGGTTCAAATCCAGCTATGGGTTACTAATCATGTTTACCCGTCAGCTTTGAGTTGACCTAGCTGTGAGTAGGCACCTGGGTCAAAATGAGACATGGATCGCAATTATAGGAACAAAGAGTAGCAGGGCTTGTTAGCGTTAAACGACGTCCACAAAGAGAGTTTGCCAGGAGTTATGGTAAGCCATTAACGGGATAAAAAAAAAATGTTAATTGCTACTAGATTCGAGTGTGCTGAAAATGATCGTAAAGGTTCTTTCGTCTGCTTTCGATTTTTTTTTACTGGGGTGGTTTCTTGGAAAAATGGGGTGTATAAAACTCAAAACGAGTTTCAGGTGTTACATAGGTTAAACTGCATGCAGCCTATGAATTTAGCTCTAAGTCAACTAAAAGTCATTAAAACCTGAAAAACAAAGTACCGTATTTCGGGCAAGTTAAAGTGGCCTTTGGCACCAATTTCGTCTTCTTTTTGAGTGAAATCATAGTTGATTTCATTAACAAAAAAAAAAACATTTTAATCTTCACTCGCCGGTTGCCGAAAAAGAAATATTCAACGACGTTCAAAATGGCAATCTCTCGTGGTTTTTACATTGGCGTTACCGTATGAACTGTACCTCATTCTCACACTAATAAGTAGAAAGTCGTAAATTGGACCATTTCTCTCGTTCGATTTCTGATCCATTCTCTCTTATATCTGTGGGGAAAACTATGAATCGGATTGAAAGTTAGAGAAAGGAGATAATTTATGAATAGATGAAAGAGAAATGGAGACAGAACAGTGCTTTGCGGGACCCCGGCATTGGCGGTGGAGACGTCTCATTTCAGTCCATCTAGAACAACTTGAAAGGAAAATTTCTATCTATTTGACAGCACGGGCTAAATAACAAATGCAAGAAGTTTGTCTTATCGGCATAGGCGTGCCGTGGCCTAAAATCTGGCAGGGGCCAGGGACCGAAAGGTTCAAAACATGCGATGATTTTGTCTTCCGTAAGGTACATGTACTGTTCATACAACTTATACAATTTACTAATACATTATATGTTTGCTAACTTATCCTTTGTTATTTGCTAATGCATAATGCATTATCAAATAAACGTTGTGTCTGTGAATATGTATGAGTTACTACCACATGCATATAATGTGAACGGTAGGTATGAACTACACATGAATTATCTATGACAGCTAAGACATGAACGCTTGTATGAATTATACAGGAATAGAATGGAAATAATTGGAAATATAATACTATTTTTTCGTTTAGAAGCTAAATATATTTCAATTTATACTTGAAGAAGAGGATAGCTTAGTTTCAAAATATGTTTGAAGAAATTGGAATATATTAAGAATATATTAAGAAATTGGAATATATTAATTTTTTCCCAAACTACATTAAAGTTTTCTCGCTCACTTAATAGTGTTTTAACTGTTCAGTTTACAAGATCCACTCCTTCTCAAAGAGTTGCATCTTTAGTTTGGAAATATGTGCTTAACATGCTCGTTATAGAAAGAACATAGTGAAAGATGAAAAGATTTACCACAAACTTAGGGTTACTGATTGAATGAAAGATCCCCAATGCATAAACAGAGTCATTGTATTTTCCTTCATTCATTTCTTTTTCTAAAGTCTCTTTTATAGACCCACAGCTATCGATCACATATTTGTAATTGTGAAATCTCATTGACTAACGAAACGAGTTTAAACTTCTCATTTCACGCCTTGTATTTAGAACAACTACCACTTCAAGCTACTTCAACAATTGGTGTTGTGATAGCTTCGAAAAGTTTAGGTAAAGGGATTTGATGGTATTGAAAAATGATGTACACGTTTCGATTGTGAAAAATGTGTCCATCACAACAAGGATAATTTTATGAGCTAGACAGTGTAAAAATGTGGCTGCAGGGTGTTTCATCTTAATTTAGATTTGTACACCACCTTTTTGTCCTAACATGACACTAGCACCATCATAAGACTGACCAACAACAGGCAATTCGCTAAGTCCGTAGCTGTCTAAAAAGCTACAAAATTATATCTGCTAAACACGAGGCATTTCTAGCTCCTGGACAGTCTACAAAGCTTAAAAACCTTTCTTCGACTGCTAGCTCTTTAGCAAATCTGACAACCACAGAGAGTTGTTTCTTTTTGTGGACCCTTGCTTCGTCTGTCATAATGGATATCAGTCCGCACTCTTTTATTTCAGCTGTCATGTCGTCGCAAAAGATTTAAGCAATTGTTTTTATCAATTCATTTTGTGTTTGGCCACTACAGTAGTTCGCAACCGTATTTTTAAAATGTTTTTCAAAAGTTGAATCATGCTTCGCGAATAATTCACATAATTGTAAAAAAAATTCACGGTTATCACTGGCACCACTTTCATCATGTCCTCTGAAAGCAAGTCCATGGCGACTTAGACACGTCGCAAGGTCGATAACCTTTTCCAAATAATTTCGGTTCATCTTGACAATATTTCAAGACTGTTCAAGCACCATATCACTTACTGTCTTCCAAGCACTATTAGAGCTTTATTATTGTAAAGTTTTTATTATTGTTTGTAATATGTCCTTGAACACATTGTGCATGAATTTTACTATCCGGATAATTTATCCGGATCACGAAGTTTGGCCGAGCTGAAATTTTGGTTTATTTTTGGCGTCAATGGAAATTCTATGGAAAATTTCGCATTGTGCTAACTTCACACCGAGTCATCAGATCATCACGAAATTTACAAGACTCATCAATGGGCATAAACAATAAGTTTCTGTCGTTTGTAAATAATGTTTGGGCAACCTTGTAGCTACCATAAGTACGTAGGCACAAATCTTTCACATAATTGACTCTGTGGTATTTTTTTTTCGGTTTTTAGAATAAAATGCAAATAATTGATGAATTTGATACTGTATTTATACAGTCAAATCTAAACTTGTATAATTCCCAATAGCACAAAAATCCTAACCCTTCACCGAATTATTTATATTTTTAGCACCTGGAACTTACGTTTACGGTATCTCGCGAAAGGATAAAATTCACAGGATATATTGGTCTCGAGTAGATACAGGTCTGACAAAAGTTGAATGAAAATGATAGGAACCATGTGGCGGTTGAGTCACCATGAAAAAACGCTCGGTGAAATTGAAGTGCTATGCCTTTTACTTCCGATGCAATTATCAGATTCTAATGAAATTCACATACATTTAACCTGAATAAAAACCAAGTAGGTCAGAGTTTTGGTAGTAATGTTAGGTCCGCGCTGCCAGCATCAACGATTTGATTCATTTTTGTCCTGGAAATCGGTACCATTAAATTTTCAAATAATAATAATTTCGTAGTGGAAATAAGCCAAAAATATTTCAATTTTAAAAATTTTAACACAATCGCGGAAGTTAATTCCAAACACCCTCTTTTTCTTATAAATTCCAACACTTTCAATGGATCAAAACCAAAGTTATAGGATAAGTTATTTTAACGGGATGCAAATTTGGTATAGTCTTTGTTGTGGTGGTGTCAAAAGGTTTACAGCAGCAATATTGGACTTTCCGAGCTATTCAGTATGGACTTTTTGAATCAAACCTAATAAGTACACTTTATCTTATGCAAAACTCAAAAAAACATGCTCTCAAATATGGAATGAAACTGTGTTTGTTTTGCTTAATGTTAGATATGAATGTGCTAATTGTATATGATCCCATCAAGAAAGAGTAAGCGCAGGGAAAATTCCTCGCAATAAACAACATTATCTTGAATATATAGCATAAAAGTGGCAGGGATGCAATTTTTATTCTCCAAATGACTTCGAAAATTGTATTTTACGTTAATTACCTTGTTGCCTACCATTTTAAGACTCAAAATATGTTTTGTGAAAACATAATTGCAGAAAACACCAATTTATAAAAGTGTTTTTTTACCTAAATACCTGTATATTGCCTAGTGGGAATGAACAGATAATCTTAATAAAAAAAGGATGATTAACGAGGCGCTTACTCGTCTTTTTCTTAACGTATAACTTGTCGAAATTAAATATTGCGGCCCGTTTCTCGAGATAAGCCCCATAACATCGTAATTAATACCGCAAATAACACAGTCTCTATGCTATAAGTAGTGTGCATGCTTTGGTATAGGCTTACACTACTGCACTACACAACTCTTGCTGTAACCACAAAAACCAAAAAAGAGGCAAACACTTAAGTGCCTGCTGTTGGAAATATTTATTTTTCTGGGAGGGGCCAACCTAGGGTCTGGGGGGGTCCCGGCCCCCCCTGGCCCCCCCCCCCTACGGCGCGCCTATGCTTATCGGGCTGGGTGCCTGGCTCTGCGAAACACTTTCGCAATATTTTGAGCTACCGAGTGTTTCAATGACCGCGCTCAATTGCTCGGTAGTCGGAGGGATCACATGCCTTCTTTGTTCAGACGTAGCTCGAGCAAAGCATCCTGAGTTTTTACAGCTTATCTAACTTCCAGATAAACGATGTTTTTTTAGGGTATCTGCTGTGTATATGCTATACAGTATTTAGGAAAGTGGTGAACCTTACGGGACTCCAGCTTCTACTGACCGTTTTCTAAAGATATGATTGTTGATTCCGATACAGGAAGTTTTGCTCTGGTGAGAAGGTGGAATGAGTAGTAGTATTTGGAATGCATGCATTTTCAAAATCAGTCCTGCATGCCAGACTTTATCAAACGCTTTGGCCACGCCAAACATGACCATGCTCATTAATTTTCTTTGGTTGGAACCTTTACGTATACGTTGCGAGCTGGTGCTCTATGGACTGCAATGGCTTGAAGCCGAATTCATCTTCCGGGATAGTTCATTTTTCGACAACTATTTCAGTAAGTTGATTGAGAAAAATACACTCAAGCTGATCAAGAAAAATACTGGGGAAAGGCGACTGATAGGTCTCCAGTTTTTGGAGAAATGGAGATCTTTATCTGACTTAAGTAATACAGTTATAATCGTTGACTTCCAGATCTCTGGTAATCTGTTCGTAACAAAGATGACGTTTACTATGTCAGTTAAAGTCGTCATTATATTGTCAGCTGAATGATTTCGCCACGCGTTACAAATGTGTCTGGTCCAGGTGATTTTCGCTTGCTAAGACCCCTTATGAAGTGTTTGATCACGTCGATGTTGCTTGGTCTGATTCGAATATCTCCTTTTTTGCTATCGTTATTATCCCAGGAGTGATTTCCTTGAAATCGCATTTCGAGCACATCTGCGAAAGTCTTTGCTTTGTCTGAATTGTCGCAGCTTAGTCCATTTGGTCTGTGCATTGGTGGCAGAATAATTTTATTTTTGATCCCGAAGTGCTTTGTTATGCGGCAGTAGTTGTCATCACCAGACTCCATGCTATGCAAGAAGTCGGACCGCCTCTCGTTGCAGAACTGGCCGATTTGTAAGCCAGTTGGCTTCCGTTCTCGTGCTAGGATCACGCATATTCTTAGTCGCCAACATTTCGAGGGCCCGGATTTGGTGAAACCATTCCCGATGTCACCCTGACAATGGGGAGACTTACGGCACTCGTCAGCCATTGGAGAGTGATGGAAAATTACACTGCAAGTGATCAGTATTACATCACATTTAAAATCGCTGAGAGCAGGCTATCACAAGGAGCAAAGTTGCCAAATGGCAGGCTTTTTTTGAGGAAATCAACCGGGACCCGTTGGGAGATGGCTACAAATTGGTCACTCTTAAACTCAGCAGCATGCGGCCTAGCATTCTCATGGATAGGATATCCATGGAGCGTCGTTGGTTCGCTGATCCCGGCGCATCCGTCAAGGACTGATGATCCCAGCATCGCCAACGACGCGTATGTTTCTGTGCAGTGCCGCGTCCAGGATGGAGAACCGGAAGGCTCGGGAGCCTACTGGGGTGCCGGTCGAGGCACTCAAAGTCGTGGCGGAGAGTCTACCGCGTCTATTATTGGATTTGTGTAGACCCCGCGATGATAGGTCACCCGGGAAATTGACAACCCGATTTTTTTTGGCCATCGGGGGAAAAAAAATTAGTTGCAGATTTTGGCTTATATTGTGCAAAAGTCCGCCGTCTGGGAGATGACTATGAACTCTAGCAAGGTGTGTTGATTCGTCGGGGTGATGCAGGCTTGTCAATTTTTCCATGATAAATCTTTGCTACTATCTTAAAATCCTGATTGTTTCTTACGTCTGCTTATTGACGGTGATGTGCATTCAGGTCTTCACCAAGCAACACAGGACTTTCTTCGGCGAATAACTGGCAGAAATCTGGGCCAAAGCTGATTTTCCTAGTTGTGATGTACGCGAAAATCGCTATGCACTCTCGGTGAATCAGTGTGCAATTTGATGATGGTTGTTTCCATCTGATGTAGGGTAGGAGCCAGGATGTGATGGTGGTTTATGCTCTACCTGTGAATCCATCTTTACGAAACAGATTGTAGTTAAAGATATGGACGATTGGGCGTGGAAATGTTGCGAGCATCCCCTGCATCATTTCCACCATTATGTCTTTCATCATATTCTGGAATTGTTCTAGCATGCTATAAAACATCGGTCCCGAGATAGCCGGCTGTGTTAAAATTGCTGAAAATCTCCGAATGTTTTATACGAATTTCGCAACGTTTCACAGATTATGCTATGAAAACAATTTTTTCACATCTATTTCCCATAGCTCAAATCAATATGTTGCCGTACTTAATGAAAAATTCACTTTTTTTTTCTCTCTCATTCATCCTTTTCAATTTGAGTTCAAAAATCAATTATAAGCTCCATTTTCGTAGATCCATCGACGGAATGGATTTATTCGCCATCAAATTCAAAGCAAAGCTAATTAAAACAAAAGCAGCAAAAACAAAACACAAAAAAAAAATGAACGAACGAACAACACAAAGAAAAACATACAAAACAAACACAGAAAAACAAATAGCGCGTAAGTTAGCTTGCGAACCTTAAACAGAGTAGGTAGATCATCGGGCATAAAAAGCGTTCCTGACGCGAGCATCGGGTGAAGAATGAAATGCGCGAGATAAAATTTAGGGCAAGGCAACGGGAAAAATGGAAAATCAGGGTCTAGTGAGTAATTAACGCTCTCTTCATTTCATAACAAAAGCTGAAAGGTGAAATTTAAATGAATGACGACCCAAATTTACCCAACAGCAACAGCAGCAGCAGCATCAACCGAACCGACGGCATCCTTTCTCCTTTTGCTATGGGCGGTGATGGTGTATGTTATGCCTTTACCACCCTCACCTTTTCATCATCATCGTTCTAATGCCGTTTCTATCCCGTCGTCATTTCGCTAGGATTCAACATTTCGACCTTATCACAGGTAATACAGTTATTATCCAATCTGTCGTCGTCTCTATGGCTAATCAGTCGGGAGTATCTGTGCCAGTATTGCGCTCAAGTTCTTCTTGTTGTTGTTGGTGGTAATGGTGGTGATGCTTGGACACTTGTGCGACAATGAAAAATTGGTAGATAGTTGGAAGCAAAGAGATGGATGGATGACATCGCTATCAACATTACCAGATGCATACAATTACAAACAAAGTTCAAAGGGGGAGGCTTTTTGTTTAATTCATTTCTACAAAGAAAGTTAAGATGCTGAAATTTTGGGATATTCCAAAGACTTTTTTATTTTTTGAAAAATTTGTCGGTTTTTTTGTAATCATCTGACAGTTTCTTTAAACCATTTTAAAAATTGATATGCCGGTTTATGAAGTTATTGAACAAATCAATTTGCTAATGTAACTGTGTTGAGGTAATTTTGCAGTAAAATAAAATTTCGGCTAACAGATTTTGACAGATAAAGATTTGGAAATGTGAGAGAGACGCTCATCGATTGCCATGCGTTCCTTCTTCAGTTCAAATTAAACGATTTTTATCAGATTGGCTCACAACGCTCAATCGAACCGATAGTGCAAACACAAAAGTATAACGCACGCAGAAGAACTAGACGAACTAAAGATGGCGAGACGAAATGGGAAAAAGGGTATTCTTCGATCGTTAGACTAATTTTCTCTTCTTCAATGTGGACAAAGGTATTTTCCCTATATATCTGATTATTGATGTTTGCGCCCTTAGAATTGTTATTCTGTATCCTTTTTGCCTAGCTCTAATTCTACCGTTGCTTGCTAACCATATTCCGTTGAACAAAAAGTCATTCATTCATTTATCCTGCTTGTTCTTCGTAATTTCGTAATTAAAGCGATTCGAAACGTTCTTCCCACTTTTCTCTCAGATTTATTCAAGCCACCAAAACTTCAATTTCGGTAATATAGGTACTTTTGAGTTTCGCTTAATGGCTGAAAAGGCTCTCCGACGATTGGCGTCATGCTGCTTATTTGAATGCGTTTGTACACGCTTGTAATCAACCCCACCATCGAATACATCTGGTCGCTATCTCGAAACGAAACGATGATGGTTAGGATTAACCCATTCCTAGGAGAAAAAAAAACACCATATTCTCGGGCTTATTTCAAAGTTGAATTAAGTTTCGTTCATTAAAATCAAACTATACCAACATGTGTACATTAGTTTCGCAGAAGATTGTCAGAGTTTTGTATTTGTATTTCCAAGTGATTAGTTTGAATCAGACACAGAACTATTAGCTTAATTTTCGTGTAACTTTTGCGTTTTCTAGTGAAGTTTACAAATATTGATTTAAAACTTCCACGATAAAGAGATATCATCAATTATAGACTAAATTTCGTGATTGATGGTTAAACATTAATAACAAATTAGATGGAAACATTTTTTCTAATTAAAATTCAAAAATCAATTTGATTAAAAACATACTATTAAGTTTTATATGACGAAGAATGTTAAAGCAGAGGTTACTAAAGGAAATCGGAGAATTTTTCAGAGATCCTTTTTGAAATTGTAGTTTCGTAGAGTTTTGAGACTGATTTTTTTTGTTTGAAAGGACTTTGCAGATTTTACGAGACATAGTGAATGCATTATTTTGAGCTGTGTTATTTCTTTGATCATTTCATAGCTTTTTTCTGTTGTATTACACTTGAGAAACCCCAAATTAACTTTGCATTTTTTTTTTAGATTTTGAAATATCTTGAATATTTGCACTTCTACGTATTAAATTTGTCTGATTTTATTGTAGGTTCCTATCAATCTTTTTTGCTTTCAAGATTCATTCGAAATTCAAAGATTTGCTAGATGCTACAAAAAATCTGACTCTAACTTTTAACTTTTCATTCACAATGCATTGATAAAAATTTATTTCAGAACCTTTGAATTCAGCGAGAAAACTATACTTTTACAAACACAAAATCCCAACAATATTATAAGAACGAAACCCACACTGGGCGCCAAAAGGTGTTTGCATTAAAATAGTATTCTCTAATGTGTAGGAACAAATAGCTTATGTAAACGAGTCAGTATAGCTTCGGCTGCAAGTTTTTGTAACCTTTGGACTTTTACAAACACAAAATCCCAACAATATTATAATAACGAAACCCACACTGGGCGCCAAAACGTGTTTGCATTAAAATGGTATTCTCTAATAAATAGCTTATGTAAACGAGTCAGTATAGCTTGAAATGCAAGTTTTTGTAACCTTTGGACCGAATTCCACCGATGGACGATTAACCATGATCATATATCGGGCTTGGAAATGTGAGTAGCTGAGAGAAGTAGGTAAGAATGTAAAATCAGCGAAAAGTACTTTATAGAGCTAATCACTCCGCTTTTATATGGAATAAAGTTTAACTTCAACCTGCAAATCCATTGATCAACTTCGATATACATTTCCGCACCAGTCCGGCACTCACTAGTTATGATACTGCCCTGATTCGCATAAACGTTCTATCTACGACACAGTCGCACATTTACGGGCAGACTTCAGCAAACACTTTTGGTAGATCTCTTTCATCCTTTCTGAGTTCAGGATTCCAATAAACAGAAAAAGAGTACTCAATCCTTGTTTACTGAAGCACCTCCAAGCGTGTACCTCGGCAGGATAGTCAATGGTTCCCTGGGCAGGTGGGAAAGAAAATTCGTTCGTAAAAATGTCATTGACTGTGGCCTATGTTTTTCAATGTGTCTGTGAAGATCTTGGTGATCTCTCTATGGAGAAATGTGAATACCAAGATAAACCGCTTGGCTGCACCAAACTCCACGTTTCTTTGCTTGAGAACGCGTTCCAATCTAGTCTATTGTTTAGTTTGGCGGACGATAATGGGAACTACTTACTGTTTCGACGTTTCTGATTCTCTTCCAGAGGAGTTTAGAAGTTTGTTATTTGATACACTAGAGGATTAAGTTGATTTTTTCCTTGCATCTAAGGGAGGAAAATCATTCATCATTGGTGATATTTGTAGGAAGGTTTGGAAGGGAGGGCATCCTTGGTAGTAGTTTCTGTAGGAGCTGGTTTCACGATAACAGCATATATTTATTCACCTCGCTGTCTTCGTCTGCTCATCTTCTTCTTCTTTGTCTTCGCCAGTTGTTTCTCTTCCCCCTGTGGTATAGTCTCTTTCTGAGCCTTTTCTACTGGTGTTTTGGGCGACGTTCCCCTTTTTCTTGTTGTGGGTAACCTTCTCTCACTTCCGGAGATCAGAAACTGTCACCTCCTTCCTCACTCGGACTTCCTGAATATCCTGAGGGCTAGATTCAGCTACGCGCTTAATCTGCCGTGGCCGATCTACTCCCGGGACCTCTGCAGAAGTGGTCGATTCAGCGGTCTGTTTTTCCAAGATCCACTGATAGTTCATCTTTGCCTTCTGTTAGTTCGTCCGGCAGGTGAAGATGACTCTAAATACCTTCTCCAGATCCAACATACCGTCCTTGACGTGCTTTAAGATATTTCTCAGCACGTTGGCGGCTTGGAGTATTTTTTACGAAAGGTATATTTGGGATGGAGTGGGTTTGGATAGTAAATAACGGGATTGAAGTTAATTAATCACACTGGTACTAAACCGGACAATATGCTTTCGAGACATCAAATCTAATAAAGTTTCAATGGGTCTGGTCAACCACATTCAACATACGAGCACTGGTCGTATACGAAAGTACATCAATCAATTCAACAAGAACCAAAAATCTCTCTTTAAAAATCAAAATCTTAAGTAAGTTATAAAAACACGAACCCATTTTCAAAATACCATCCTCGCCCATTTCTTACGACGTGATCCCGGAGATTCGACTCAGATTTTCATCGTAAAAAAAAAACGCTTGAAATGGGTAAATAAATTGAAAATAACATTATTTGGCACCTTGCCGTATCTCATCAGACACAAACACACAAAATAGATACATAAAGTAATCATATTTTCCAAAGTCTTGTGTTACTTGAGTCATCATCACTCTTTATTCCGTCGTGATCATCCGTTGTTGCCGTATCAAAACGAAACGATGACAAAAATTATTATAGTGTGGGTACGCTGAAAAGAAGGAAACGATGTCAATTTCAGAAAATGAAGAATTTTTCCGATTAAATTTACTCTGCCCGTTCATGCATGCACTATGTTTGTTAGCACATCATTTAACACGTTCAGTTTCGATAATATGACCGTAAACAGTTTTTACAGGACTTTCATTCGACGAAAATTTCTTGTTAATTTAACGCTAAGACATTACGAACACATTTCTGATTAGTTTTTCCATAGATAGTTTAAATCGTTGGTGAAATGAATATACATTTGCGATGTCGAATTGAAAATAGTATTTTGTATTCTGTTTTAATAGCTTATATATGTATATCTCCTTTTTTGGGTACCGGAAATTTAGTTTTTAAATCAGTGTTTCAAAATCGGACTTATCAAGCTTACACGCTGTGCGTGTTGGATGGACCCTATTCACAATCAACTTCCCACTTCTATAGCTTAACTTTCATTTCCTGCTGTTTCGTTTCCAACCACGCAACTCTCCTCTAACGTTCTAGTCTACCACCCTCTCGACTCAAGGACTAAACGACGAACGAACCGAGCCTATAAAGCACACGCAGCAGCACAAGTACAGCACAACACATATTATTTTGTGAGAAGTCATTTAGTCCGGATCTTCGAGAAATGTTGCATGTTGACATTACGATATATAGATATATATATATACCGAAATCTATACGTGCATACATGAATGTGTAGAATCGCAAATAGACACCATAAGAGAACATGGCAATAAATCTTCCAACACCATAATAAAATTACATGACTGAAGACTGATGATGCCTTGTGTTTGATGAAAATTTTAGAAGTTGCTTCCAGGCTTCAAAAGCAGTTAAACCTTTACTTGTTTCGTTCCGAGTTTTTCCGGCGCTATTTTTCAGTTGTTTGTTTCCCGAACCAGAGGAGGGGGGGTTGTTTCGTGAGAGAGTAACTTCTTCTTCATTTTCTTCCATATCGCGAACTTTTTCTCGAAATTTTCCAAAGTAATGTTAGTCAACGATCCGTCGAACGCACCTAAAAAAGAGGCAAGAATTTTTCCATCACCTATTTGAGACTACGAAAAATAATACGATTGAACGGTAAACGAAAATTGTAAACTAAACTGGAATAATTTTTTGTTTGGTTCATTCATAGACGATTGACAGTTATGAAGATCTTTAATTTCGTACAAGCCATCCATTCCTAACTCGATTTCCAGTTGGTTTGTTTCATTTTTCGCCCAACAACGAAACCATTCATCATAACAACAAGCTCACATTATATATTTTTCAAGTCCTACATGATTGCTAAATCACAATTTTAATTCGAAATTGAATTTGCAAACTAATTATATACACACAAAATCAATATTCGCACATGCTGTACTAATCGAAATCGTATTTCAAAAGACACGAGCTTTCGAGTCCTTGGTTACGAAAATTGCATCGTCAATCTAAAATCATGCTAAATCATCGAAGCTTGGATACCTACACTTCTATCCAACGCAAATTGTATTGATCTTCCTCTTTCTGAAGCTATCGTGAAGGATAACGTTTTGCAAACCGATTTCCTTGACTTGTGCTCTTCGGCAAACTAACGGCCGTGTCGTTTCACGTAAACTTCATGTCGTTGCTGTATGTAAGTACAAAACTCTCAACACCAACTCCTTGAATTAAGAAGCTACGCAAATTGGTTACATGCTAAAAAGATAATCGGAACTTTGACAAGGTCTAAATTATAGGTCAAACTTGGTCTTCTTCATGTCGTTGATTTTGTTTTGCATTTATCTGGTGATAAGCATACAAACACATAATTCCGTTATCCGTTCTGCTCTCGTATTTCGTCGTTTCATCCCCTCCTAGCTACTAACTAAACAACTCTCTGGTTATTCTTTATCTGAACCTTAGTCCGTAACGTTCAATACAAATATCGTTCTTCTTTCGTATCAGCTCGGCACTGTGGAAATTTTCGCATAAATTCTTCGCGCGCGGTGGTGAAATTTCATTCCAGAGTGATCGCCTCCCATCAGGAACCTTTTGGTAAGCAAATCACGTAATTAAGGATTTCAGGGAGGAAATTAACTTAGCCAAATGGATTACGAATAAAGCCATCAACTGTGCAGAATAAACTCGTATCGTATCTCCTCGAATGTATGTTTCCTATTCGACTCAGCCCTCAAACCTAATCGACCCCCCCCCCCTCACTCTTCGGCACTGTGTCAAACGAGATGATTTTGTTGTACCGTTAGCCGTCATTGTCGTTTACTGAAACAGAACAAAACACGGCAAGTGGTAAAGCATGTTACAATTTCTTAGGTTTCCTCAGTGAAGAAATATCTGCGTGGCCTTGTCTATCATTGTTGTGATGCTGCTACTGTTGCTGCTACTGCCCAGCAACTGTTTGAGAAAGAATCGTCTTCGGTTACTATAGTGCTGCGGTGGTCGGAAGATGGTAACAGCGTAACATTGCACAACTTGAGAACTCAGACAGAGAAACAATGAACTTTGTCTATTCTATTGCTAAACTTCACAATCTAGTGTACATGTGCATAGATCCGTTTCGTGACAATCATCCAATATGGGGTTTTGCAGAAGTATAACCTCATCGGGTTCGAATTGTCTCTTGAAACTTTCTGACTACGGTCGCTTGAAATAGATTAATTAAATCGTGGGTTTTATAGATGAGAGATAGAGAGAGAAAGAGTATTCTCTACATATTCCTTAAGCCTTTCTTTTTCACATTCATCGTATTTGGGATCGAATGTGTATAATGTCTTTTTCAGCAACGTTTTCTACGGCTTCGAAAGTATCTTTATAACTTCTAGGATTTCGTACAAACGCTTAAAGTTTAAAGATATTTTCAACATTGAGAATATCCTAGATTTCATATAATTCCTTCGATATTAATTGTTTTCAAGGCAGTCGAGTTTTCTAGTAGATTCAATGATTTCCCTAAAGACCCTCAATATTCTATGAGATTTTCAAAGTTTTTTTTCATCGATTTTTTTTTTTTTTAGAATCTCTCATTGAGTGGAGTTTTTGTGTGTATAGTTTTAGAATTCATCGAACAGTTCTCTAATTAAGTTGAAGTCGTTGAAATACAAAAACAATTCTACCGAATAGAAATTAAAAACACTTTTCCATTCACACGACCTTATTTAAATAATACATATGAAAATTTAATGGTAGCATTTCTCCACACAAAACTGGCCAAAATGTACTGTCGCTCCTGTCAAAAAGGGGGTTCAGGACCAAAACCAATGAACTTAAAATTTCCTCAACTATCGGGTCTGACGACATACTATGCTTAACCGAAACCTGGCTGACAGGGGATATATTCAATAATGAAATTTTACCTCTTTTTACTGTCTCCGCAAAGATCGCCGCCAGTGGTTTACCTGATGGCGGCGGTGTTTTAGTTGCTGTTCGCAATACACTTAGCGTGTCCTCCTGTACCGACTTCATGCCTTCTCCGCCTGTTGAATGTATCCTTGTTCGTATATCCGTTACTCCATCTACTGCGTTACTTGTATCCTCAATTAATATCCCATGTAACAGTCCTATTGTAGTTTATGAACGTTTTTTCACGGAGATTTCCTCCATTCTTAACACTTGCTACCCCTCTTCTTTCGTTCTTTTATGTGGTGATTTTAATATTCTCAGCTTAGTCTGGGATACAACTTTCACTGAAATTTTATCGAGGATCAATATTTCTCTGACTACATCCTCCTTTTTTTCTCTTTGCTCTTTTCCACAATTGAATAATGTGCCTAATGTTAATAACAGAATACTTGATTTTGTTCTTACTAACTCTTCTCTGTCGTCTGTTCGTTTGTGTGCTGCTCTGTCATCTTATGTCAGTCCTGATCCTCACCATTCATCTCTTGCTATATAACTGTCCTTCAACTCATTCCCTAAGAATAAAAATACCTCTGCGCTGCGTTATAACTTTGCTAAAGCTGATTTCACTTCCATGTCCAATGTTATTAATGCTGTTAACTGGTTTGCTTTTTTCAGAGGTCTAAATGTTGATGATGATGGCCTTCATGCGTTCTATGATTTCTTGTCTAATATTGTTTTCTGTCACACTCTTACTTTTCGTGTTCGAAGAAGTATTGATTCGCCTTGGCTAACTGTTGACGTGATACGTGCTCTTAAAACCAAAGGCCTGGCGCGTCGTAGATTCCGAAGCTCCGGCTTAGAGGCTGACTTACTGAGATACAGAAATTTACGCTCGTATGCTAAAAAGATGGTTAAAGATGCGATGAGTGCTTATCATGCCCACATTGAAGCCTCCATATCATCCTGTCAACAGAAACCTTTCTGGTCCTATATCCGTTCCCTTAAAAAGTCTCCCTCTATCCTTTCTCTGATGCACCTAAATGATTTGTCTGCTTCCTCGCCTAAAGAAATATGTGAGCTGTTTGCTCATTTCTTTTCTTCTGCTACCTCTCAACCTAATCCATCTTTAATATTCCCTCTTCAGATGTTAATAGTTGTTGTTTGTTTTTATCGAACCCGTTGGAGGTCGAAGGTTTGCTTGCTAACCTAGATAGTAGCACCAGCTGCGGACCCGACGGCTTACCTAACATATTTGCAACCTTTAACCTTAGTATTGCTTCCTTCCTCTTCAACCTTAGTGTTGCTTCCTGTACGTTTCCTTCTTCTTGGAAGGCAGCAAATATTTATCCCATCCTTAAAACCGGAAATTCGTCCTGCGTCTCCAATTATCGTCCCATATCCCTTCTATTTTGCTTCAGTAAGCTTCTCGAAAAAGTTGTTTAAAATAGGGTTTACCCTCTAATTGAACCTCTTCTCGCTTCTGAGCAACATGGTTTCGTCAAAGGTAGGTCAACAGTTTCCAATCTTCTTTCGTTATCCAATACTGTTGCCTCCGCTACCGACCAGCAAAAGCAAGTGGATGTATTATATACAGACTTTGCCAAGGCTTTTGATTCCGTTAACCACGAAATCCTCCTTTCAAAGCTTGATGGTTTCAAAGTTTCGGGTCAGCTCCGTTGCTGGTTTTCCTCATACCTTCGTGATCGTGCTTGTTTTGTAACGTTTCACTCTTGTTCTTCTTCCCCCTTTTATCCTATTTGTGGTGTCCCGCAAGGGTCGATTCTTGGTCCTCTCCTTCTCTTCCTCTTTATTAATGATCTTCCTTCTCTCTTCAATTCCCCGTGTCTCCTGTACGCTGATGATCTGAAAATTTTCAGGGTGATTGAGTCAGTGGATGACTGCTCCCAGCTGCAGGATGACCTGTCTGCTCTGGGTAACTGGGGCTCTGTCAACTGTATTCCCCTTAATGTTGGTAAATGTTTCCAGATGTCCTTCACATGTAAATTATCCCACATCACGTTTCCCTATTCTATCCTTGGCTCTTCCCTCCATCCAATTGATAATTTCATGGACCTTGGTGTTGTGTTTGACACTAAATTAAAATTTGATGTCCACATTTTGCGTGTCACATCCAAGGCCTCGCGCTTGTGCGGCTTCATTCTAAGAGCTTCCATACCTTTTACTGATATTTCCTCGTGTGTACGCCTGTACATATCCTTCGTGCGTAGTGTCCTCGAATATTGTTGTCAAATTTGATGTCCTCATTATCGTTTCTTAATTGATGCTGTTGAGTCTGTACAACGTAAATTTACTCGCTCACTATTCCTCAAGTTCCGTATTCCCTACTGTGAGTATAGTATGCGTCTTTCGATCCTTGAGATCCCTACCCTTCTTTCACACAGAGTGTATTTCGACGAATGTCTCCTAAATAAAATGATTACTGGTTCTATTACTTATATCCCCAGAGCGCAGTTTTCTGTTCGTGACCCGGTACATTCTACCAGGTCTTCATTTATCCTCAACGTACCATTTGCTCGCACTTATGTATATTTTTACTCCCCACTTTTACGCTTGTTTAAACAGCATAATTGTTTAAATATTGGTCCTGTTCCGCCTTCGTTACGCATTTTTAAAAATATGTTAAGAGGATGCGTTTTATCGTATGATATAAAGTAACTCTTTGAATTTTTGATGTCATATCTGTGTTGAATTATGATTAAATTTCACTGCCTTATTATACTTTGTTTAGTTTTAATTTATAGTCTCTTTTCTTTTTCTTTTTATATATAAGTTTATTCCTTGTCGAATCTTTAATTGGATTTGTATCTGTTGATTTAGACAATAATTTATTTAGACAATATCTGTTGATTTAGACAGAACTGCCCTGTGAATTTTGTGTCGATCCACCGTCATGATTGAAAGTTACAGGGGAAGAGAGATTTTTAGGGGGTGATCTCCGAAACAAGTCAAAGACTTTAGGAAATCACGCTAGTTATTTCCATTGAAGAGTGTTTATCATACGAAAATTCTATAGGAATATTTCTTGAAAAAAAAAAAACTAGAAAGAAAACATCTTTCACTATTACTAGAGCCGATCACACTTATTTTACGTTAAGACCAAGCTACCCTGTTAATATCATTTTGATTCGATGCACCAAACGGAAGCTTTAGGGATAGAGCAAAAGTCTCAATACTTAACATTCATTCTGCCAAGATTTTCTAGGCTGCCCTGATTTTTTCCAGGCCCATTCCCCCCCCCGTGACTTTTCTACCACGGTCTATTGATTTTTTCTTGATTCCGATGATTTTTCCTGCACGTCACGTGCTTTTTTCAACGCTCCCATGATTCTCTGCTGGATTGCTGGAGTTTTTTTTAAGCCTCCCTGACTCTCATGATTTTGTATTGTGATCTTGTTATTTTTTTTTCTAGAGTCCCATGATTTTTCACTTGACCTGTTGGAATTTTCTAGGCGTCCTTGATTTTTCGCAGTCCCGCAGGATTTTCTACTACGTTCTGGTGATTTTTTTCCTTGAATCCCGTGACTTTTTCTGAAACTTTGTGCTTTATTCAACGCTTTTTCTGGACCTCACGTGCTTGTTTCAATGCTCCCATGATTTTCTTTTAGGTTGCTGGGATTTTTAGGCCTCCTTAAATTTTTCCAGTCCCTCATGAATTTCTACCACGATCTAGTTATTTTTTCCGGGAATCGGATCTTTTTTTCTACACCGCTGTCCTACGATTTTCTTCTGGACTGCCAAGATTTTCCAGGCTTGCCTGATTTTTCGCAGGCTCTCGTGATATTTCACTACAATCCATTGATTTTGCCTAGACTCCCATGATTTTTTCTGGATTTCACGTGCTTTTTTCAATGCTCCCATGACTTTTTCCTCCGATTGCTGGGGCTATGTTAGCCTCCCTGAATTTTCCAAGTCCCTGTTGAATTTCCACCACGATATAGTGATTTTTTCCTAGAATCTCATGATTTTTTCTGGACCTCTCGTGCTTTTTTCAATGCTCCCATGATTTTTTTTTTCATTGTAATGCCAGTATTTTTCAGGTAAAAAAACATCGAATTTGTAGACACAGTCTTAAAGCACTAACGTCTGCTTAAATCAGCGTCACTTTTTACGACTACTTCCATCATAGAGAGAAGAAAAACTGTCAGGAAAATAATCTTTCTTTCTTCGTTATTCCATTCAAATTCACTTTTAGCTATTTTCGTCAAACATTGTTCAATTTACTAACTTGTCTCTTGAAGACTCCATCCAAGGATCACAATCTCAGCATCAGAATCCAAAAAAAAAGGACTTAATGTCGAACTTCTCTACAATTTTCTCTTGCAGCATCACAAAACTGAATTTCCAGCTGCCCATTTTAACTGACTATCTCAATTTTACGCTCTTTTTTTGTTGTTAAAATTTTTTTAGTTTCCAGTAATACTTTCCTAAAAATAAAAACCACCCTGTCTCAAACAACCATCACTATCTAGAACTCTTAAATTCCAGACACTCTCAAACCTGAGTCGGTAATGTCTATGTTTTCTTTGATACTAAAAGCGAATAGGCAAAATATCTATTTCTTTCCTTTTGCACACGTTCATCTTCGAAAACCTTGATCAGATCAGGGCTCTCTCGTTTTATCCTTATTGCTAAAAACCTTCCGATTTGGGAAATACTCCACCTTTATCATCTGAGCTAGCATGCCCCTGGTTTTTTTTTCTACAGCATACTCAGCCTCGGAATTTACGGCATCGTCTGACCCATATTTAGGAACTGCATATAATTATCTTTAAAAAAACAGCAAGCACAATAAGCCACAGTAACGCGGAGCTACTATGTTACGGGCGCCGAGTCACTAAGCCTCTTTTTTCACAAATTTTCCGATACTATCAGTGATCGGTTTTGAATTTACGTCGAGTAAGCTATAACAAGTGGTGTTTGCGAGCCTACGACTCTTGAACGAAATAAACCGTGCATTCGGTCGAAGTTTGATCAAACCGCTCGTCACACAAATATGACATCTATGAGCAGAAATTTGAAAATTCACAAAAGTGAGCTCAAATCTTTTCACATCTGTAGCATTCGTGGGGACAACCCTGACCCGGAGAAGTCTCAAGACGCCAGGCAACCTGAACTCTCCTACGCTCCTGTAACTTTGTCTCGTTTGAATATCTTTTGTGTGGTATACCGCCCAATGATTTTTACTCGCTATTTACCAGTTTGTACGATACCTGACCAACCTTGAAATTGTTTTAGTATAATCATTCATGTTCAATAAATTTATTTGCATCCATGGTACTACAAAAAAAGTATCTATCACTGCTCTTAAGCTAACAACCCTGCTTAATTTTCAAATCATTGCCTCCGTTGCAAAACGTTCATGCTCTTATTGCCCCCTAGCTATTTTCACAGCAAAATCGGTTGTACAGCAATTCGGTGTAATCGATTATTATCAATTCGAAGAAAAGCGAGGGTGAATTTTTATGCTCCGGCATGTCGTGACCACCACAGAAAAAAAAAACCTATGTGAAACTGGTTGATAATTAATGCGAAAATAAACATAAACAACGTGAAATAAAATAAAATGTTCTCAGAGTCTGTTTTAATGTGTTTTTTTTTGTTCTGCACAAGATTAAATAAACACAAAAAAACCCGTGGGCGCTTGGGCTACAAAGTACAAGGTCGCAAAAAAAATAAACGACAAATATGACTTAAGTGACGTGTTGTGCAGTGTTCGAGGAGCATAGATATTTTCTCAGTTCGCCATTACTCTACTAAATCTTGCAAACAACATAGAACATGGCAAAAAAAAAAATAATCCGCCATCAGGCATGATTTTACTTCACATACATACATATACATTCATGCACAAAATGACATGTGTCACCGTATATGTACTTGCATCATAGCAGGATTTTTTTTCTCTCCATTTTATCCTACTTTTAATGAAATTTTCGTTGCCTCGAAATGAGAATATCACAGGAGAGTGCTGGAATGAAGGGGGAGGGGGGGAAGGAGGAGATACATGAAATGAAAAGCGCAAACCCAGTCAGGGTCATCGTGAGAATTGTCGAAATGGAAACGGATGTAAGCGCTGTGAGGAAGGACCAACAACGAAAAAGGGCACCAGCAATCGCAGCAGTAGCAGTAGCAAAAAGTAACAGTACAGGGAGCTAACTGCACAATGAAAACAGAAAAGAAAGAAAGAGTTCTGAGCCGCGGGTCGGTTCTTTAGGAAAATACATGATGTGAAATGTAAAAAGCACAAGTACAATGAGAATGAGGGAGTTTCGAGAGAACACAGTAAGTGAGTTCAGCATGAAAAAAGACATGGAACGAAAGTTTGTCAGGAGCGTATATTAAGGTTTCGAATCATCCTCAATGGTGTATTACTCTAGTTTTATTTTGTTTTCAACTGGAATCGAATTTTAGCAATTACGAATGAAATGTAGATGATTTTCGTAAGTTTTCGTTTGAAGGATTCTCCAAAAATAAATCATCTACAATTAAGTAGATTTCACTGATTGCATCATTTCGATTACCACTCTCACCGAACAGTATTGTATTAACCAGACGCTGTAAATAATTCATTGGAAATTATTTTAATTAGACATCGTTCAATTGATGCCAGGCAATTTTCCATGAAATAAAACCAAAACTCCGGTCACAAGCTCCAAGACAGGATACGGTGAAATACATAGCTGTCAGTATGAAAAACCCACAATATCAGCTGATATCGAACATCTTCCATTTGTTACCATGAAAAAAAATATCAGGTTACCACCATTTCGTTCGAGACAATCTTTGACCCCGATCTCTGCACTACTAGCTTCGGTCTTCTTCATTTTCAGTGTTTTTTTCCCCTCCTTCAATGAAACCGTTTTCATTTTGTTGAAAATAACAGCACTTATAATTACGATGAGCCTAGAGACTGCAATTCAAGCAGAGAAAGGAGTGAAATTCGGGAAGAAAAACAAAAAACAAAAAAACAAAATGAACTGAGCAATGCTTGAAACGACAAGATACGTAGATGCAATGAAAGATGTAGTAATTGCTAAGATACTGTTGCAAATCGTTGTTGCTGACCTGTCAGTGAATCGGTTTATTAGTTAGCGATTGTTTTTTTTTTGTACTAAGATGAAGGTAAACTGATAACTATCGAAACGGAGTTCTTTGTAAACTTCCGAAGTTAACATGTTTTGAGCAAAATGAGTTTACTGTCATCATAGATACACCAACAGTATCTTTCAATTTATTGAATATTAAGATAGTTTCTTAAGAATTTGAAATAACCAATCAGTGAAAAAACGTTCACTTCATTTTTCTTTGAATTTAATTTTCGTAATTTTTAGATTTTTTTTTCCAAAGCACACTTGCTCAAACATCTTGAATTATTTGTTGTTCCAATACAGCTATGATTTTAAAGAATTTATATTCTGATCAAATTTTGGGAAAATCTTAAAATTCTTGTTCGATTGAATAAATCTAATCATGTGGGATGCAAATGGCTACGTTAAACATGTAAAAAAATGTAAAAAATGTAAAACAACTAGAGCTGATGTGCATTTGCCAACCCACATTGGGCGCTCTATCAAATCAATTGATTTTCAGCCCTTATTTTACGAAGGTATTCCAAAAGAAATCGAAATTGTCTTGAAATAGATAGTGTTGTATATTTACTGGAAGATTTTGTGAAATTATTTAAAATTTTCAAAATGATTTTAATTTTTGCGATTGCGATTTGTGATGCGATTTTTCCAATTGTAAATAAAATTTTGAAGTTTCCGAAAGAATCATCAATTGTTACTAACATTTTTCGTGGAAATTTTTTAAAATTCTTAAAAAACAAACATTCTAAATGGACAAGACATTGTTGTGTATACTTAAAAATTGAAAGTGCATTTACATATTTCAAGCTCTGTCAATTGAAAGCACTGTGGGAATATGGCTGCCCGTTTCTGCTTTTATATTTCAAGATTTCCTTTTATGGCATGTATGCTATCTTATTGTGGTGTTGCTGCCGGTGTTGCGATGAAAATTCGTTAGCGGCAATCATTGGGGAAAATTTGCGGAACGTTGAAAATATGTTTGAAGAACAAAGGAAAATTGGAGATATGAATAGTTAGGGAATATCCTTGAATAGCCTTGAACAGTTGACGATTCAGTTGGAGGAGTCGAGTTTGGAAACTAAAGAAGTAAATTTGGAATCCAAAAGGGAAAAATCGAACAGTTTTGGGAAATCCAATCAAGGTTAGCAGTCAAACGAATTAAAGACCGTGAGATGTTGTGACAACTAAATTGAAGACAAACCTATTGTGGTAGTGATTTGAGGCTAAAAGTCGTAGGGTTAAATTCTGGCTTGGTTCTTTCTAGCGTGCTTTCAGTGCATCCCTGCAGTTTTTTTTTGACTTTATTGGCTACTTTTCTATGTATTTGTAATGTTTCGGAGTAGAATATATAAGCTGGAATTAGAAGTTTGATAAACATGTGATTTTAAGAGAGTTCTGAAAGTCCCAATGGTCCGCACACGTTTTTTTTTACAAAGTTAAACGGAGAACTCAGCTATGCCAGAAGAGAGGCATATTAACATAATTTTAACAACTCTATTCTATGCAATTAAGACACCATTTTTGACTGACACTGACTTTATAAGCATTATAAGATATTTCTTCGTTTCAATACCTGTCATTTTATCAATGTTCGGTAAAAATCAGGAGATTAAAGATTTTCAAAATGACAGAAAATAGATTAAAAAAAAAAACACAAAATGTCAACAAAAAAAATAAAATAAAATTGAAGAACAAGTTTTTGTTGCATGTAAATTTTTAGACGATATTATGAACTGCTTATATAATATAATATGAACTGCTTGTTCTAAAACAAAATTATAATGTAACATCAAAATCCATTCAATTGTTAATGAATTAATAGTAAAAAAGAGAAAATATCAAAAAGCGCCCAGCGTGGGTAATGTTTATATATATTCTCCAAACTTGGGATTTTAATCGCATTTCCTTGATGACAGTTAGAAATACTATTGAAAAATTAAAACATTAGCTTGCAGCTTATTTTTTACGATAAAGGACGAAATAAATAGCTTTTTGTTTTATCTTTGTGAGATTTATTGAGAAATCTATGGGTCTCATAATCAATATCAGGCCAAAAAAAAATTAAAATACCGTAGTAAAACCTTAAAATGGCGGAAAAAAAACTATTCCTGATGTCGAGAGGTCTGAAACTTATTTTGGTGGTTTTTAAAGAGCCACAGCTTCAAACCAGTATCAAACCTAGTAGTATCATAAAAAGCTCTGTGCTATAAAAGCAATTTTGTTCACACTTGCCACCGATAGCCAACCTAAAATCTCAGCCAACTATGAAAAATAAATTATATTTGCGCACCACCATCTCCCTCCCTACTATTTGTCAATTGATCGTATCTCTGATCTTGTCTGTACATTGCATTTAACGATATTGACTCACACCCCCCCTTTCACAAAAGGAAGCTACACAGATACTCGAAAGAAAATTACTTCCAAAATGGATAGCTAGATCTTTCTTAGCCCTCGGGCTACAGGCTGTGTCCTCCGGAAGCATTAAAGAAATATGCCATCCACTCAAGTCGGTTGCGAAACAGATTTTGATACCAAAAGCATATATCTTGCTAACATATAAGCCATAGAAAATTGAGCGAACTATGAACAAGAATCCTTCCTGAGGAGTGAAATTCCAAGTGGTAGTCGACTCCTACTATCAGAGCGACGAAACTAGTAAATGTCGAACTTGAGAAAGTTATCCGAATTTCTGTGGGATCTCTCTTCTTCGGGAAAGTTTTCACAACGAGTTTTAGTCTTGTCCGCGCGACCAGGATTTTGGTGTGTCTGAATCCTTGAGATTCCTACTTCGCCTTCTGGCCTATCATCGCTTTTCCCATAGAAATCGTACTCATGCCGAACTGCTTGAATTCGTTTCTTATGACCAGAGGTTTGAGAGTTTGGGACAACAAAGGACTAGCGCGCCAAATACATAACTCCAGCTCTCGAACTCATATTCAGAGCGATTCACATAGCATATTGTGAATGTGCGATATCCTATGTTCCAAGTTTTCGAAAGTAATTTTGCACATGACTCCCTGGTGATATGCAGAACGAAAGGCAAAAGGATGATTACTTAGCTTCTTATGTACATATCCAGACATACATACATGCTATGGACTTGATATCCTTTTTATTTTTCGATCCCGATTTGTTTTTGTCATTGTCATTCGTTTTGTATTGGTCTCGTCCCGAATTTAGCAGTTGGGGATTTGATGAAGCTACGAAGATCTTTCGTATTCGTTTGTTAGATTTGAAGGTATTAGAAAGATACTATCTGGCTTTCGACTTACGTTAAGCACTTCTTTATTTTTCGATTTAAATCGGGTACGATTTTGCTCGCAACGAATTCAGCGGTCGATGGGTGATAGATGTTATTTTTTTTCCGGCGACTAAGCAACACTTAAGCTTTGACAATGGAAACGTTAAATGCCTTTAACACGGTGCACCGAATAAATTGGCAATTTGACAGTGAACGAGAGAGTTTTATTGAAATCACGATTCTTTCGAGAATTAAATCCTGGATTTGATATGCAGAACAAATTGATGCGTTAGATTTTTTTTTCGTTTTGTACAGTTGTCACAATTTTTATTGGAGCCTAAATTTCTTAAGAATTAGCTTTTAGGTTAGGTTGCTTTTAGGTTCGAGTAAAATCAATGCCATTGCATGTGAAACCGAACATCATTCAAATGGCCACCCCATGATTAAATTTGGCAAATCTTTAACTGTTCAAACGTCAAAACGAATTTGACAGAAATGTCATCGCAACACAGGGAAACGTCAGCAGGAATAGCTGTCAGAATATAGAACATTTCTAGCCTAAAACTGATTTACTTCGGGTATTTAATTCGGTTGTATTGCGAAAATTTTTGAGATTTTTGAGTTTTGTCATTGACGCCATTACTGACTGTTTTAGATCAACCGAAAACAGACTGATATCAGAGATCGATCAACAAAAAATCATATAGTTGGCAAATATCTTAGAACATTTTTCGTTCTGGCATTTTGAACGAATATGGTTTCGTTCGATTCTCCATTTTTGCTAGCCATTCTTCAAGAAGTGGGATGTGGACTTGCAGTATTCGGGATTCCATAACTGAATAATGCCAATCGGATTCCCATGGGCAATTTTGAATGAATTCATTTGCTGTTAATAAGAAATTGAAGCAATATGTTTTGTTTTTTCAAGTAATTCTTGGATCATATTACTCATCGTCGTCGTCATGTATCGACTCCTATTGTCTCAAAGTGTTGACAAAATCGAAGCGAGTTCTATGTTAGCGCTGATTTTAGAGCAGTGGTTTCAGCAGCTTGTGCTTTTTGTTTGATTGCGTCGGTATACTTGACCCCAGGAACTACTAGTGATGAAGGTGCAAAAGTCTCCGGCATGGAGCCTGTTGAACGCGATTTTGAGGTGAGATTGTCTTAACTCTCAGATATTGAAATACTCAGCAATTTATGTAGTTAGCAGTATGGTTGCTACGACAATTGCTACATTTTGTAATTGCAGGATCTGGTTTACTCTTATGATGGGCAAATTTTTTTGCAACTGCGTTTGAAATTACTTGTATGAGAAACGAAATTAAATGCAGTTTGGTTTTTAACGTAACCTAACCTAGTTTTTCAAAGGAAATTTCTCTAATATACTTGCACACCCAACACTTAATCATATTTTCCTATATTAAATGCTCAAGAGCAAGTTTTTCACGCAAGATGTGTCAACGAGTTTTGAAATGAGATGTTTGTGGCATAGGTCGCAAAGTTAAAACGTCGCTTCGATGCGAGTTCACTCCCTTTTTCATCATGCAAACTGAAAATACTTTGCACAAATTATTCGAAAGACTTGTGCCTTTCGTATCTTTTGTTGAAAGTCACTTGGTAAAAACGTATTCTCCATAACACGAAGAAGAATATCATATACGTCGATAAATCGTTATAACTTCAACGAACCTCCCTTCTTCCCCCGCTACACACACACACACACACACACACACACACATATATATATACATACCCAAATACCATCAACATAATTATGAATAGACATTTACACAATGGTCCCCAGTAAGTTAACGCTAGCGGCAATTTCAATATGCTTAATGAATTTGATTAGGCCTCCAACCTCTCGAGCTTGGTCAGGTTAATTATTTGCTCGGCGCACTGTGGCGGTGCTGGGCGGTGCGCTCTAGCAACGAGAATGACGAAAGAAAATGTCGAATGGCAAATAGAAAGACCGTAACGAACAATTACTGTACCGGCGCGTGATAAAATATTCATCTCCTTCCGCATCATGTCTTGACTTCGTCAGGTGTGCGAGTAGTCCAGCCAACCAACTACCTCCTGGTAAGTCCTTTAAACCCTGCAGCTGCTGGTCATAATACCGTGTCCTCATTACAATGGCGCTTACATGAATATCTTAAAAAGATGCCAAGAGAACGGAAAGCTAATAGACAAGAAAATAGACCGTGTGACTTACTACCAATCCTCGAAAATTACCAACTACCGTTAGGCTAGTCCACCCTGCTACAACAAAGACCAGGTGAAGATCTATTCATTATACCGTTCCGCGCGACAACAAGAGACTGTTGATGATGATACGAGCGACGGATATTAGGTGGCAAGAGACCTTGGGCAATTGCCATGAAAATTTTGTATTTTAAATGGTCCCGCCGCGCGAGCAAAGAGGAGCAGCAGCAGCAGCGACGACGACACCAGCCACCACTAAAGACAAAATTCCTAATCCTAAACTATCTTCGTAATTGACGCTTGGCGAATAGAGAAATTAATGAGCTCGTTCATTGTCGACGTTTTTGTTTTTGTTGTTGTTGCTGTAGCTGATGATGATGGTCGAGCCCTTCACCCGCAAGTATATGCTCTTCAGGTCAGCGAAAGCCAGGGGAGAAATGTAAAAGATACCACTACGACAGGCTCCGTTTTTCTTTGCCAGGACTCTGATTCGCCATTTGAATACGTTGAAGCCCCCCTGAATATTATCAATGAAGACAACAATCGTGCATATCACTTTTACAGTGTATGAATCGCAAACTCATTAACTAGTTAACTTCAAACGTTTCGCGCGCTACGAACGAATATAATTACTTAGATTAAACTCAAGGTATTGTCAAGGTGTTCATTTTGTATTTTGCCCAAAAACGAAATGGAAATAAACGAAAACGAGCTGGAAGTTGGCTTAGAACGACGACGACAAAATCTTAGAAGTAATATGGTGGTCGTTACATTATTTAATCAGTTCAGTAGAGTAGTCAGCGAGTGATATTTAGGCGGTAATACTCAAGTTCAAGAACCTGACTAAAGAGCGAAATAGAAGGGGCTAATGTAGTGCTATTTACATTTAATGGGAATATCTTTGGATTGAAGTCGAAGTTATTTTATAGTTTAGGGTTTGGAAATTGCCGTGAACATGACAGCCATAGATTAATTTTATTGAGCGAAAAGATTCGCATGAAATATTTTGATTGAAGTGATTTAACGTGAGACTGAGTTTTGTCTTTGTTGTCTTTGATTGTAAGGAACGCAGAACGTCGAGGTGAAATAAGACAGAAAATTTAAATTGCTGAAAGAGAGAGAATTTTACTTAGTCTTAAAACATTTACTAACACTAATCTGATAGTGATTTTTCTATTGTTGCCAAGTGTTAATCAATCATTTTGATCATAGGCGTGCACAGGACTTTGAAATAAAGAGGGAAAACACCAGGATTCAGCACACATTCTGTTTCATTTTCATTGAAGTACTGTCAAGGTACAAAAGTGAGTTTTTTTCAAAGCCAGCTACGCAATAGAGGTGACAATTACTCCCTTTGTCCTCGTCTGTGCACGCCACTGATTCCAAGCATAGTTTGACTTTGCGGCTTTTTGCTCGTAAACACTTTCTTATTTTTCGTAGTATTATTCTGATATTGTGGAGCTTCAGTGCGTTAAAACATCAGAAAAATCTATAATGCAGACATTAGTTGATTCACCGACCATAGGCGGGCACAGAATCATGAAATAGAGGGGGGGGGAAGGGTTGGTGTCAAACTCGTAAATTCGAAGCGGTATATCCTTGATTTTCAGCGAAACACTGTGACGGCACAGAAAAGTTGTAGTAAGAATAAAGTGTAGCAAACAAATTTTCAAAAGTGGTTAAACGATAGAGGAAGCAATTGCCCCCTTTTATCCACGCCAGCACACGCCACTGTCATCGAGTTGAAACCTAAAAATAACTTTGTAGGTGCATTAAATATTTTTTTTTTCAAGAAAAATAAAAAGAAGAACGTTAATTCTTGAAAATGTGAAAGCCTAGAAACAAGTGAGAGTGTAGGAAAAAATTATGGGAGTCTGAAAGCTTGGAAAACATCATAAAAGTCTATAAAAATATTACGAGACTTTACATAAAATTTAATCACGCAAAATATCCCAGGAGTTTAAAAGAAGCATAATGCATGTTTCCTATTTGTTTCCACCCTGTAAATTTGATTTCGAACCAATGACTGCGTTAGAAATTCTGGGATAGAAAAATGTCGAGGACTACCATCCACGAAAACAAACCCAATTTTCGAAACTGAAACGATTTGTGTTTGAGTTTCGCTACAGAATCATTATCATTATATTCTCGTTTTATTTGTAAATCTAATAGTAGCACGATTCATTGTAGAAAAAAAAATGTGGGAAAAATTAGAATGGCTGGCAGCACCAAAACCGATTTTTCAACCGAAATCCTTTCAAACTAATAAAATCAGGGTGAGAAGGTAGAAAAATATCTAGTAATCTCTAATCCCACACTACTCCCCCCCAAGTGTCAGGATGACGCTGAGGTCGAGGAGGCGGAGTAGCGTGGTTTGTTAGCCTTGGCGACTGCCTGTACGGGACCAAGATGGACGATGGCCAGCTCTTGGGACCCGTATTCAGCGCGTGCCGAGATGGACGATGGCCAGCTCTCGGGGCTTAGGCAGTCGCCAGTAGCGCCCCCGAGATGGTCGATGGCCAGATCTCGGGGCTAGTGGCTGCCACCATCGGTTGCGGTTTGTTAAAGTGGCCTTGGCGGCTGCCTGTACGGGACCGAGATGGTCGATGGCCAGCTCTCGGAACCCGTATTTAGCGCAGGGCCGAGATGGACGTGGCCAGCTCTCGGGGCTGAGGCAGTCGCCAGCAGCGCTGCCGAGATGGTCGATGGCCAGGTCTCGGGGCTGATGGCTACCGTCACCGATGGCGGATGTGTGATGTGATTGTTTTTCCAAATAAAATATTGTGTTGGGGCTGTTCCCCATGTGTGTTTTAATTCTTTCTTTTCAATCAATAATTTTGTTTTCTATGCTATCTAATTTTGATAATTTGATAAATTTATTTTGAGGCAGCCATTTCCTTGAAATTTCCGCGATCGGGCAGCATGCTTACATGCCTCCTTAAGTATTGATGATGGCGCCATGCATGTAAAGGTGGATCTGGTGGCGGTGGCCAGCAAGTTCTTGAAACCGTTGGCGTTGCTGTGTGGAGCCGAAGCGATAGCTGGGTATCCAATTTGCAAGCACACAGTCGCCAAGTTTGCTACGCTATTTTGGAATAAGACGCGTAGCTCCTCTGGTTTGATGTCAAGGATTTCTGGTGATAAGATTGAGCCAGAGTCGTAAACTTGTTCGATGACCAGTCCGCATGAGAACGGGGAGATGTTCCACATGTTGAGCAGCGTAGCCTCTGAAGCGCCGATGTTGATGAAGACTATGATGTCAGACCTCGGGGCAGCTAGCTGATGCGCTGCAGCATGTAGGCGACGCGACGGTTGTCCTTTATTGGGTGCGCTGCAGCATCTAAGCAAGGCGACGGTTGTCCTTAATCGAGTGCGCTGCAGCATGTAGGCGAGGCGACGGTTGTCCTTTATTGGGTGCGCTGCAGCATCTAAGCAAGGCGACGGTTGTCCTTAATCGAGTGCGCTGCAGCATGTAGGCGAGGCGACGGTTGTCCTTTATTGGGTGCGCTGCAGCATCTAAGCAAGGCGACGGTTGTCCTTAATCGAGTGCGCTGCAGCATGTAGGCGAGGCGACGGTTGTCCTTTATTGGGTGCGCTGCAGCATCTAAGCAAGGTGACGGTTGTCCTTAATCGAGTGCGCTGCAGCATGTAGGCGAGGCGACGGTTGTCCATTTGTCGGGTGCGCTGTTCTGATCGGGCGGCTTCGGTTAGGCTACTCCACTACTCCACTTGTCTGCTCCAGTAAGATATAAGGCGTACGTGCCTTTTCGGGGTCACCACTTATAGGAAGTGTATTTGGCTTCCTAATAATAAATATACAAAAATAATAGTTTGTATGAAAAATATATTTTTTATTTAATAGAAAAGAGTAGAAGATAGTTTAAGATTAAAATACTTACTAAACTTACATTCTAAATATATTAAAAAAGAAAACTATCTTAGCCTACTGGGAATATATTTAATTTTGATGTATGTTGAAGTGTAAGGTGTTTGTGGATTGTGGATGTGTATTTATGTTGTGTATTTGGTGTTCCCACAGTTTGTATTATGTCCAGATACATAAGAGATTCTTATGGAACAATGACATGGTGGTCTACAAACATTTTTTTTTAGAACAAGCCATAGAACCTTAGCAAAATAATTGTGGAACTCGAAAAAATCATGATAGCTTCGGGACAAAATCATAAGGGTCAAGAGGAAAAAAAACAAGTCTAGAATAAAATAAGAGTCTAGCAAAACCATGGAAGCCCAGACCAAAATTTTGACACTTTACAAAAATATCGGGATAATTTGACGAAGAAAATAGACAAATCTGAAAAATGATACTGGAGTCTAAGGAAGTCCTAGAGGAAAATGAAAAACATTAAGAGCAAGTGAAAAAATATCGTAGGACCCAGTGCACTGTGCTATGTACATATCATTATGTCCAGTTGAACAAAAACCAAAACACACTATGCAGTGTAAGCCTAAAGCAAGGTAATGAGCTGGGCCCTCCACTGTTCAACTTAGTTCATATGGAGTACGATACTATAGAAAATCAATCACGCAAATGCTTACACTTACTTTAGCTTCAGCCAACGAACTTCTGCTTGAACTTGACCAGGAAGGAAAAAAAATAAGCATAAAAATGAATCTGACAGTTACAAAAATGTCGATGCAAAGAAATAAAGAGGACCCTCAACAAACAAAATATACCTCTTGACGAATATAATTATGTATAAAATATAAAAGAGCTCTCCACAATAATCCAACTATGGTGACTGTAATAGACAGATCACGTACAACGAATAGACGAGCATCGCGTACTTCAAAATGTGGTATTGCGCAAAAGAAATCGGAGTTTCAAAGGACAACAGTAGAAAAACCTAGGAAACGCTGATCTTACTCTGTCAGCAAAACTGGCCCATCGCTGTTTGGATTTCCTATTTGGAAGACATGGTCATTGGACCAAGGCAATTGGAGGTGTGATCTATAAGAAGTCAAGGCCCGGGAGGGATGACGGCACGAAACGAAAATGCAAATGATAAGGCTATTAATAACTCGTCCACAACATTCGGAAGACGTAAATTACCCAGCAATTATGCATCGCTAAATTCCTATCAGTTTCTTTTACTCGTTTTATAACCGCAAGGTCTTTTCAAAATTCATCGCCATCATCTTTGCGTGGAATATTATTTGTTCAAGCAATTAAACACGTTCAGACAAAAATGATAGCAGGGACATATCAGAACCGAGCTGAGATAAATACACAACACGCACGAAGGACACAGCCGAAGCGACAATGATGATAATAATTCTCGTATTGCAAAACCCCAAAAGTATTTTTACTATTGTGCATTCGAAACGTAAAATATCCCAACGGAGTTTTGAGGAAGCAAACCAAAAATTCAGTTTCAACGACGACTCATACCAGTGAAGGAGGCAGGAAGCTAAATGGCGAGTAAAGCATTCTAGCTGCTCCAACCTCCATGCCATTTTACCACCTGGAGCCTTACCGACTCGCTTCCGGCACAAAATAAAATGAATCGCGGCCAGCAAGCCAGCAAGCAAGCAAACGAACGAACAAACGAACGAGTAGATAAGTAATAGATGGTATCTAGTTAAAACTTCTTTTCGGTTCGTAGAAAACGAATTTAATGAAATGGAAGTTATTTTATCATTTTCTCAATGCTCCTATTGCCATTGCGTGCTTGTTTCTTACTTTGCTCTAAATTTTATCGCTGACCGGGAAGGTTGTTTATTGAACGATTACCAACGGATAGATTTGAAGGGATGAATGTTCGTTGTTTCCGCAATGTTTTAAGAATATATCAAGGCTATTATTTAGAAGAGGTTACTAGGGGATTATCAAAATTAAATTGTTTCGGAACTGAATAAAATTCATAAAGATATTGAATTTGACTGGGAAATATCATGAATTTGCCGCGGAAAATCATGAATTTGTACCAAAAATCATTGAATTAGGGTGAAAATTTATGAATTAAGTTTGAAAATGGTAGATATTTATCTGCTTATCCATTCAACATTGTTTTGTTTCAGATCGACATTTTTCACTACCAATCTATTTATTTGTTTAGACCTGAATTCGTACATCATTCTTCCTCCACATCACTCTATCAGTTTTTCCGCTTTTATTTAATTGTTAATTCAAAATTAAAAGTTTATTCAACTTAAACCACAAATCATCAATTATCTAAATCAGTAGCGTGCACAAGACTTTAAAATAGACGGGCAAACACCTGAACTCGGCCCCAAATTTTTCTTGATGTTCAGTAAACTACTGTGAAGGTACAGTAAAAGTGTAGTACGGGGTTATGTATAGCAACAAGTTTTTAAGAGTGGGTTAGCAATGAAAAAAATAGTTGGCTTACTATTTTTTGCTCCCGTCTAAGCACACGCTACTGATCTAAATAGCCCCAAAAAATTCTATTAATAACACTGTAACCCATTGAATCACTAAAAAAATATTAAAATGCCTTCTATCATCGTATTCTATTACCGCCTCTTCATTTTATTGCTTAGACAATTTTCACTATGTCTAGTACAAAATACTAATAAAAAAAAAACACTTCAAACTGGCTTGGATTCTTGTTATTTTTTTCGTTTTCGAAACATCCAATGCCAAAAAGAACATTGAAACTAAATCGATTCACACACAAACATTTTTCCGAAGTACTTGGCTATGTTTGCATGACTACTTGCCTTCCTAACGGCCTTTCACCTACCCATACACATATATCCAAAATGCATGATTGTAACATCGTCACTTACATATATAGGCCACAAAATCATATTTACACTTTATTTACTATACTACTTTCATTTATATTCGACATCCTTCGAAGGAAGGAAGATCCCCAAACGAAGAGTAGATGGAGCAAAAATTGTGTTTTATTGCGTTCGTACGTCACCAAAAAAAAAAACAGCATTCGTTTGTCGCTGATGTGAAGCTTGATAAATAACGTATTTTGCGACAGAGAAAATATATCGTTTGTTATTTAGTTGCTGTGTTGTTGTTGTTTTCTTTTTGTCGTCGATACGATATTCTGTGCTTTCATCATCACATCCACATTCGTAGACTATCTTGCTTTGTCGCTCTTAGCATCAGTCAGCTAGTACGTGTTGAAATATGATTACGAATCCAAAATGTTAAGATCCGACCAACCGTACGATTCAAATCGTATTTGCGCGATTTTTTTTTTTTGCTTTTTGGCAAGAAAATTTCGCATTATACGAACGATGACCCAAATCGTATATAAGATGTATGATTTCTTAGCAATTACACTAAGAATATGTGTTTTCGTTGCAAATAATTGTGAGGATAGGAAATCGAACCAGTTGTCTGTTGATAAGATACAATGTAAACATTTCAGATATGTTTTTGACAGTTCAAGTGTTTTAAATATTACATTTATTATTACCATCAGGTTTAAACGATTGGTAAGTAGGGTTGAAGAATAAAATGGATTATTCCACCCAATGGATTATGTAATTTTTTCTCTTTCCTCACTACCCTCCCTCACTTCGTCGATTTTCTAGCCCAGGTAGGGGTTTTGAACCATCCTTGATATATTGTTTCACCAAAATAGTTGCATATTTAATGTTTATAAGTGCTTCGACAGGTCAAATTTCATTCAATTGCGGTGGTCGATTTGCCCACAATGGGCGTCATATTTTCTTATGGTTTTATCCAGTTCATACATTAATATCTGCAGTTCTTCATGCAAAACGATAGATTGTTAACTTAACTAAACCCACAAATTACTCTTAAGACTTCAAAAGAAATCCTAGATACTTAAAAACCCGTAATTTTAAAAGAAGAAATAACCTGAAAGCCTATGAAAATTTTGCTAAAATCTCATAAGACCAACGTCGTTTCAAAGCGTTATTGATATCATAACATTTTGCAAGCTATCATTTCACTTTCAGATCTCTCTTCAACCACACTTTCGCCACAAGCATATGGCGTTATATGGTGTGGTGGTCTACATATGGTGCATTAATAAATCCAACACAGTTTCTTCGATGAAACGATATAGAAATAACAACAACATAACCAAACAATTGACTAGATTTACAAGAGAACCCTTTATATATATATATATATACATATATGTGATGTTAAAACATAGCCATTCGAAAACGGCAAACTGTATCGTTGTTTTACCTCGTCTTGTCTCAATGTTTCTTATTAATGCTGTATGTTGTAAGCTACCGCCAACCATCCGTTTGCATAGATACCTAGATTTATGTGCACAGATTCGCTTTATTTTTTGCCGTTGTGATTTATGATTTTTCCTGTCCTAGTCGCGTTTGTAACTTTTACCGAAATAATACCGGGTCGAGATAAAATGTTAGATAAATAATGATAGAAAGAGTAGAGTCATTACAAATGGAAATAGGGGTTGAGCAACGGTGGAAAACGATAGGTAGGGTTGAAGAATAAAATGGATTATAACACCCAATGGATTATGTAATTTTTTCTCTTTCCTCACTACCCTCCCTCCTTTCGTCGATTTTCTAGCCCAGGAAGGGGTTTTGAACCATCCTTGATATATTGTTTCACCAAAATGGTTTTTTTTTTCACATAATTTTTGCATATTTAATGTTTATAAGTGCTTCGACAGGTCAAATTTCATTCAATTGCGCTGGTCGATTTGCCCACAATGGGCGCCATATTTTCTTATGGTTTTCTCCTGTTCTTATGTTGCGAAAATTATTCAAACAATTTTTCTGACTAGTTAGCGCGAGATATTTGAAGCCATCACACTTCAAAGTTATCTCTTAAATCCTTTTGTTCTTTTTAATCTGAAATTCTACAAATATCATTTCGAGTTGTCTCGAATATTTTTGTCTCAACATCTTCAACCACAACAACCAGCTTCAATTGTAAAATGAAAACAAAAACAAATCGAACGAACAGAAAAACTCTCAATTAAATGAAACGTGCAACAGAAAATCACAGCTGCCGCAATCCTTTAAGTCGTCAACAGACGATGACGACAAGGACATAACATAGTTCGGAGCATGCTAGTAGCGTGAAACGCCTACCCCAGCTCTACCCAATCCCTTATACATCGGGACAAAAGGAGTTGAAAGTCGAGGGAAAATGAAAAATAGAAGCAGAGAAAAAGTCGATATGTACAAGATTTTCCTTTCCTATAAGTAAATACCTATTACCGTCATCCATTTCCTTCATGTTGGGCTTTATGCTGCCACGGCGGCTGCTGCAAGTGATGCTGCCAGTGTCATTGATGGGCAAGGATAGTGGTGGTTACGGTAGTGGCGTTACTGGTAGTTTTTTTTTTTTAAATAGAACATGAACAGACTAGATGGATGGATTGTATCGTTGCTTGACTACTGAGTGTCTGGCTAGCCGACTGATAAAACACAAAGATGATACTTTACTTCCATCTCAGCTTCTGGCTTGACAAAATCAAATTCTTTGGCATATAGCTTTTGTTGAAGTTGAAGGCAATTAAGGATACATATTGTTCATCCTGGAATTATCGATGGGGTTACAGCTTAAGAATAATAATACTAGAAAATGTTAAGAATCTTTGTGGATTGTTACGGCTTGGGAATGTTATTGTTCGCAATGTGATTTGTTGGAACTAGAAATGTAAACTTTGATGTATCTTTATTGCAGGTGGAAGAATAAAACGGTTCCTGAGCAAGTAAATATTAAAATATTGCAAGTAAAGTAACTCGTTATAGTTTGTTTATTCAGTAAGGGTTCAGGTAAACGCCTATACACAAGGTGTCATTTTTAATATTTTTTTTTTTTGCAACTGCCCGTATATTCCTGTTATGAAAATTACGATTTCCTCTAATATCTGCTTTTCGGTTGCTCTCCACCAAAATTTTCGACTACATAGTTATTTACTTCACATTACTGTTCGCTGCTTCTATTGTTTTTGTTTTTATAGTTTTTGGGTCCTGATATGCCTCCTGGTTTTCGATTTTCAAACATATTATATATATAAAATTCTATCATGTAAATCTTTGGAGAAAACAACCTAAAACTGATAGGTCATTCATTTTGTACTCAAGCCTCGAAGTAATCATAGCAGAAAAAAAACATCCTGTCCATGTTGTCAGCTCTCATATTCTCGCAAGGTGTAGATTCCATGACAGATAAAACCAAATATGGCAAAAAGGATGAAGTAATAAACCAAAAAAATACGAAAATAGATTAGATTAGCTGGTGATATGAAAGATACTTGGCTTCAAACTGAATTGGGTGAGAGAGAGAGAGAGAACTGTCACTTACCCAACGTTGTCAACTTAGTTCGGAAAGAGGTTCGTTGCATCTCTTATTCGGTATCGTACCGACATCTAGTTCCTTGTGCACGAGGCACTTTTAAAAGTTAAGATAATCACTTCCAGGAAGAAGATTATATATATATATATATAGAACTGTACGATCAGTATACTACTCAAGCTGATAAAGTTTCTGGCAGCTAAAGGTGAGATGTGTTTGAAAGAAGAAGCAAAAGGATAAGGAAAAGCCGGATTTAAAGATGGTTTCACTTTTGGTTAGTCGGAAATAAACGGGTTTCATTATGAATTCGGTGTCCTGGCAAAGTAGATTTAAATTTTCGGAAATTCCTTTGAATGCAAATACTGCAGCTGGTCATTATTTCGAGACCAGAATATATATATACATATCAATATGTATCGTGAAAGGATAGAATTATATTTGCATGATATTGCTGCTACTAGCACGGGCTGATGGAGATAGCTAAAGTTAGCATTTCAGAAGTGAGGTAAGCATATCACGAAAAATACACAGATGCATTGTAACTCTAACAAGGAAGTGTTCGAGAATGAAAATTCATCGCTTAGGAAATCTATCTTATATGCCTGCCGGTTTTTCAACAGTAAATTGAAATTGGTCAAGGATTGCATGTTTTAGTCCTAATCGGCAAAGGATAACATGTTTTAGGAATTAAAACCACGAAATCACGAAAAAGGAAAATTTCACGGTAAACAGAATTTTTGAGTGCTAAAAATAGAGGTAATTTGGTGATGGGTTGCCGTTCTTGTGCAACGCGGAGTTTTGAAAATTTTAATTTGACATGGTGGAAAAAGGTCAAAATTTATTAATAATCTGAATTTTTTTTGAAAGAGGCAAAATTTTTCAGAAGGGTCGATGATTTGAGGTGTTTTTTTTCAAGAGCCTGTCGTAGCGACAGAGTTGCTCGCACAGTCTTAAAGAAATCTGATGACTCAATAAGAATGTAAAGGACATAAAGCATACAGTTTACAATTGCAAAGCATACATTTGCAAAGGGTCGCCAACATAGTTATTAAACTCCTATCAAACCTGATCCTGCTTAAGACCGATATAATCAAGTGAATTTTTTTTAATTTAAAGTATCATCAAAGTAGCCGCCGGCGTCAAAGGGTTAAAAATAACTAGAATTCGTAAAGACATGGATCTGTTTCATATTAATCTTCGAAAATCATTTAAAATATATTCGGTAGCCGGAAAGTCCTTTTGAATACGAATATGAACGAACGGAATTAACGAAAAACCTTTAATTCTTACTTAAAGTTCTGAAGAAAAATATAAGCTATGAATCTACCCAGAGATGAATTATCAACACTGGTTTTATATTAATTTTCTTTCAAATTAATGCAGAAACTAATTATGTCTCTTGCCGCCTATTTTGCATACCTTTAGCATGGATAAAACTTTTCTTGCCAAAAATGATAAAAGAACCAATTGTACTCAAGCAGGCAGGACAGTACTGAAAAATATTTGAAGTTGTTGTGATGAGATAATGAAATACAAGCACTACTACTGAATATCTCCTGCACACACTTTTTATGTACAGAAGAAAATAGATGTATACGTTATGTGTTAAAACCCAACAGTACCGCTAATATAGTAACACTAAAGTCAAAGGAGCAGCCATGGAGTTTGGATCAAATGAAAAATAAAGGACAAACGAAGAGAGAAAAGAGAGAGAGAGGACAAAAGTCTCGAAGCCGGAGAATGAAGAGCTAGAGACAACATACCGAAAAGACAAAAGAACACTTTATGAAATTATGCTATTCTTGAGAAGTACCTAAAGATTTCATCGTGCTTTGCTGTGTTGTGTGCTCTCTAGTTGCAGCAAAAAGCATAATTGAAGTAACTCTGCAAATTTACCGCTTCGAATCGTCAGTGCTAGTGACATTAATTGGTTTGCGTTTTAGGCTAAACTTGCCTACTAACCGATTTGAATCTTTGCTTTAATAGCGATAGTGACTTGCGTTACCAGAGACAACTACCGCGCGATAGTTATTGGTTGTTGGCTCAACTAAGAGAGGTTTTCATTACTGGTTGTTGTTATAACTAAAACACTATTTTGAGCTTTATCAAAATAGATACAGTAGTCGTTATCTAATCACATTCACCTATTGCGACAAAGGTAATGTCTTTGATAAATATGAACATGTGCTCTTCATGCACGAAGGATCTGAGAGCCTCTGATGACCATCTAATATGTAATAAATGTACTCGACCACAGCACTCTACGTGTACTCAATTGACTAGAACAGCAATCTTATCTTTGAAGACACCGAACAGCAAGATGATATTCTTATGTACTCATTGCACTAAAAAAGAGACACAGTGGGAAAATCTCTTTGAGTTGGTGAATAAGCTCAGAGAAGAAGTCGATGTATTGAAGGAGGAAATTAAGATACTTAAATGTGATAAACCAGCGCAGCTAAATATGGAAGATGTGTTGACGGAAATGGAGGATAGAAGGCGCCGATCGGCTAATGTGATAGTACATGGTATACCTGAATCTCCAAATGATTCTGACTATGCAGTTGATCTGATCAATAAAACACTAGACCCAATTACGCTTGCCAAATCTGATGTTATAGTTTCTCGACTCGGCAAACCTAAGTTGGGGGCCATAAGACCGATGAAAATAGTCACGGCAAGCTGTGATACGGCTTTAAATATATTGCGCGGGAAACACAAAATTATTGATGCCTTAAAATCTAAAAATATAAATATAGTCCCGGATAGAACGCTACGGCAACGTGAATACTGGAACAAACTACGTGCCGAGCTTGCTGATATAAAGAAGTCTAATCCATCTGCCACAATCAAATACATTAATGGAACACCAAAAATATTAAATACAGCGCCAAAAAACCATCATTAGAGTTACATATATATTATCAGAATGTCAGAGGCGTATCAACTAAACTTGATGAGTTACGAGAATCGAGCACCTCGTTGAATGCTGATATTATAATATTTACCGAAACATGGCTGAAACCAGACATAGCTTCCTCTGAACTTGGGCTTAAAAATTATACCATCTATAGACGTGATCGCGATAGCATGACTTCAACCAAAACGAAAGGGGGAGGAGTTTTAATTGCTGTTTCAAAAGCTTTGCACTCTGAATTGATTGTCACCACAGTAAGTTCGGAAGTGGAACATCTTTTTGTAAAAATAGACACGAATACCTCAAAAATCATTATTTCCACCGTATACTTACCACCGGATTCATCTGTTGAGAAGTACAATAAACACACAGAAGAAACTCTATATATCTCTAGACTGTATCCAAAGGCAAATTATATTATTACAGGAGACTACAATCTTCCTGATGTAAATTGGGATGCAACATCTTGGGTTGGAAACTGTGACAAATCTTTTTGCGTAATAGACACATTCACATTCTTAAATTTAAGTCAATGTAACAACATTTTTAATATTTTGAAAAGGAGATTAGATTTAATATTTACATCATTTGATAATGTTTCAGTAGCTAAATGTAAAAACCCATTACTTCCGTTAGACATCTATCACCCTGCTCTTGATATAGAAATTGCTATTCCAAAGTTTGAACGTAGTCAGAAACAATATATTAATCATTATCTTAACTTTAAAAAAGCCAATTACGAAGCAATTAACTCTGCTCTGTTGCAAATCGACTGGTTAGGCGAATTCGCAAACAAATCACTCAACGATATAGTTGACCATTTTTACAACATCTTGAAAAATATTATAAATTCATTTGTACCTAAAAATCGCGTATGTAACAATAGCTTTCCTAATTGGTTTTCATCTGGTTTGAAAGAAGCCATTCGTGATAAAAAGATCGCACATTTGAATTATAAGACTTCTTTAACATTTGAACACTACAAAATATTTTCTAGTTTACGGGAAAAATGTAAAGTCCTTCAGAAACAAAATTATCACTCATATATGCAAAGGTTAGAGTCTCTTGTACCACAAAACCCGAAACACTTTTGGAATTACATCAAATCTCTTAAGAGTGATAAATCATTTCCATCAAATATGTTTCTTAGGGACTTTCAAAGCTCCGAACCTAATATCATTGCTAATATGTTTGCTACACATTTTTCAAAAGTTTACACTAACTCAACTAACAACCACGAGCCTCCTGAATTAAATACCAGTGTAAGCTTATCTCAATATGTTATCGGTTTAGACTCACTTATAAATAAATTGAACGCCGTTGACATTAGTAAAAGTGCTGGACCTGATGGTATTCCACCCATTTTCGTAAAGAATTGTTCACTTAGTTTAAGTAAACCTCTCTTACACATTTTTAATGAATCTTTGTCAATTGGCTATTTTCCACATTTTTGGAAGTCGTCTTATGTTATTCCTGTTTATAAATCTGGTAATAAGTCTAATGTGGAAAATTATCGCCCGATATGTATTTTATCTGTCATACCCAAACTATTCGAGAGCCTAGTAACTGACTACATTTCACCAATTTTGAGGCCCCTAATAATTCCTAACCAACATGGTTTTTGTAAGGGACGTTCAACTATTACAAATCTTTTAACTTATCATAACTATATTAATACGAGTTTCGAATCTTCGCTTCAAGTGCATTCCATATATACGGATCTATGTAAAGCATTTGATAAGATTAATTGGGATCTTTTGACAAAGAAGATGATAAATATTGGTATACATGGATCATTACTTGCATGGCTTTGCGATTACATTCGTGGCCGCTCACTATTAGTCTGCATTGATAATAATTATTCTAGTCCGTTTTACCCTTCATCTGGAGTTCCACAGGGCTCACATTTAGGCCCTATTTTGTTCTTAATATTCATCAATGATATATCCTATATTTTCCAAGATGTTGAGTTCTTATTATTTGCTGATGACCTCAAAATTTTCAAGAGAATCGCTTCATTATCTGACAATCATATTTTGCAGATAAATATAGATAATTTTTATTCTTACTGTGTTCAAAATGGTTTAGAATTGAATATAAGCAAATGTCATTATATGAAGTTTAATCGTACATTAGCTAGATCTTCTTATGTCTATACCATGAACGGAATCGCACTAGATCAGGTTGACTTCACAAAAGATCTTGGAATTAGATTCGACACGACGTTAAACTTCACAATTCATATTCATGAGATTACTAATCAGGCAACTCGAATGCTGGGTTTTGTTATCAGAAACACGCAGAAGTTCTACAATTTGAACACAATTAAAATGTTATATTTTTCATTAATTCGCAGTAAATTAGACTACGGCTCAGTAATATGGAATCCTTACTACAAAGCGCATTCTGATACTATAGAAAGAGTGCAACACAAGTTCTTACGCTATGTCAACTACAAGTTACACATACCACTAGAAAACTTAAGTTACGTATATTTGCAAAATTTAATGAATATAACAACCTTAAAAGTAAGAAGAACCTATACTGATGCGATTTTCTTGGTCAATATTCTTAATAATCGATTAGAGGCATCCGAAATTTTGCAATTGATTTCTATAAGAGTTCCATCTAGAGCTACACGGTTTAAAGATATATTTGCCATGAATACAAGTAAAATGAATTATATACGTAATTCTCCTATCGAAAGATTAAAACGAATCGGGAACGAACTATGGAAACATTTTGATTTATTCGGTATAGATATAAACAAATTTAAAAGAATCGTTTCTGACTACCTCCAAGCTGTGGAATCAAATTAAACTAAAATGAATTACATAAGTACAGCATTTATTTGAATTTATTTGTTATTTATAACTATTTATTACGCTAGTGTATAATTTTCATTTCTCTTCCTTGTAATATACTATTTTAAAAACTTTATATGTATATATTTTTTTTTTTCTTTCTTTTCTATCTTACTTTATTAATGTAAATTTGTTGTAAAAGGACTTGGTCCGTGGAATTAAATAAATAAATAAATAAATAAATAAAATCGCGATTTATTAAGCATTTTTATTTTTCTGTTCTTTCATTTCAACGCTGGATACTGTATCTTTTGTTGTTTAATTTTTTCTCTTTTGCTGTTTTCACTCGTTCGAAATTCTGATGGACGAAGAGTCCGTTTCATTAGTCAAGGTTGTGATGACCACCACCAACATGGCTAGTAGCGAGAGAGTTGTGTTTTTTTTTGTTTTGTTTAATTGCAAGTTCACCGAGTCCGTGACTTATCTGCCTGACCTTTTTCCGAGTAAAAAATGAATATATTTTGCCTAGAATTTCTTTGAGCTGTAAAAATAGGAATAATTTCGTAAGACTTAAGTGCAAGTTGAGAACAAGGAGCTCTTTTTTATCTCATGGGCTTCGAGCTTTATTCTTTTGGCAAGATATATTGATGCCAATTAAAAGCAGTTTGTGTGATTAAATTGCAATCATCTTACCGAAAATCTAGAAAGTGAATAAAATCAAAGCCATCTGGTTGTGATTTTTTCATTAAATTTTACTGAAAGTTACACTCTCGGCGCATAGCTTATTCTGTAGCTGTACTTCCTGTTAGAATTTCGAGTTTGTGATTTGTCGTGCGAAAATAAATTTTCTAATCCATTTTCTCATTGCGATCTTGTTTGATAAGCACCGGTGATCGGAATTGTATTAGAAAATAATTATCTAAAGAAAGCGCCCAACGTGGGTTAAATATAAAATAAACATGAAAAATGCTGAATTTTGAAGTGATATTTACCGTTATTAGTACTCAATTTCTACAATTACAAAAATGGGTGGATTATGCTTACACGCTCATAAAGTTTTTCTGCCAAATTTTTTGAATTGAATTGCATGAAAATGAGAATCCGTGAAGAAAAAGAAAGAAATCAAGAATGTATTTATCATATTTAGGAGGTATGTATTCTCAAGTAAGGTAAATAGATTGGGCAGGGAGCAGAATTCTTATTAGATGTTTTATGTAGGTGCAGTTATTTGCTTTGTCAGTTTTGATTGCAAAAAAAAGTCAACCATAGATTATTAACTTTTTGGGGGTGTACTTCCAACGTCAATATTTTCGAGAAATCGAGTAAGACAAACGTGTATGGTTTTCTTACAACATTCAACATAACCATGCAAAATCCAAAGCCACCTCACAGCAAAAAAAAAGGCAACTACTCATGGGCTTTTCTTTTTTCTATCAGCACATTCTATAGTTCAGTACGTGAACTACCTCTCTGAACAGAATTTTTGTACTAGGGAATTCACTGGGACAGGAGTTTCCAATGCGTCTTTGCTGGATAAAAGAGCAAAAAAAAAACGCTCCTAATATTATGCAAAACGATCCCGAGCAGAAAGGTATAAAGAAAGGTATATTCGATAATGTTGCTGCATTCGCTGAGCTTTCGCTTAGGTTGGTTGTCAAACTAGAATGATGCATAGAAAACACCTGAATGAAATCTTTAAAAAAATTGAAAACAGTCTACATACTACAAGATTTGATGTAAAATAAACCCATGAACGAATTGCTCCCGGGCTGAATTGCGGCCTCACTGACCTATCTTTTCACTGTAATTGCCCAGATTTGATCTGCCCAAGAGTGCAAAAAAAAACACACTTATTGTCTCTACCCAGATTTGAACCACGAATAAGAATTTTCGCAATCAGAGATTTACCTGCTTGTCACCATAAACGATATAAAAACTAAAATTCATTTCAAGTAACTTGTTAATAGCACCGCAAAACAAGTGCCACATTCACTAATACATTAATTCAATACAATTCTTATTATTCAAAAGGTCAATCTGTTTTCTTGTTTATTTCCACACCTGTTCAGTGTCGAAGCTTGTTATTTGCCCCCGAAATCAATTGTTCAACTTATCTATGTATTTGCCAGTGTTTTCAACAAGGCATTTATCTCCATCTTGTGCACATATAATATTTCACACAATAAGGTTCAGTGTTTGTTGAACACAAAGCTTTGTTCGTGTCCTTAATTACAAGAAAGCTGCAAATTTATCTTGGCGCTTTCGCCACACCAGAAACTGAGGAAGAAATGATGGTGACTATGATCCAATTTACATTATTCATATCTTAAATAGAAATGTATACACATGTTTCCGATAATTTTAATATATTCGAGCGCTCATTTCAGGATCTAAATTTCGCTTGCACAAGAGACAGCGATGAAGAACGAGAAGACATGAAGAGAAACTGGAAGCAATATCTATGTTTCTAATTCGTCCAATTATCTGCTGTGATTTCAATTGAATTCCCTCAGAAATGTTTAAAGCATTTCAACATCATTAATCGATGTTCTTATTCACTTCTCCTCTTTATCCTCGTCTATATCATTGTCCTCGTCAATTATTTCGAGTCTCTATTTCGAGCCCGGGAGATGGAATAGTTGAAACTTTGTAACAGCCTCGCACTTAGGGGGTTGGTTTTTGTTTCAGCTCCTGAATCTGATGCATACTATCAAGTACAGTTGTGCTCAAATTGATTTGTGCTGTATCAATTTGATAAACGGTAGGTGGTAGGTACCTAGCTAGCTAGCTAGCTGAAATTGCCGTAGGTTAGGATTTAATCATGAAATTGTAATTATGTTGATGAAATTAGACGGAGTATTGTTCGTTTTAATCTTGTTTGTATTTTTCTTTATTTTATTTATCGACTTCTATTTAACTTAAGGCTTAATTTAAAATTTATGCCAATTTATTCAAAAAAATCTCGGTAAAATAATTAATGCTTAATTCATTCAACTTTATTTGGAGAATTTTCTTTCATGAATTTTCCGTGACAATGATAAAACAAAAAGCGGAACAGAGATTCGAAACATCGATGATACTTCAAAACAATCGAAATATGAGTACTTAACCCATATTGAGCATAAATATTTGAGTTTTAAAATTAATAAAGCTAGAGTGTCTTCATTACAATAAAGGTGAGTTTATGAGGAATAACAAGGGTGCCGCCTATCGATCCTTGCGAAAATCCAAAGAACGATATAAATGCGTAGAAAAACTGACAACTAACCGTACCGTCAGAGATTCGATTATACAAAAATACCAGTGGCGTACGTATGTAAGGCAGAGAGGGAGCAATCACACTCTATTACTTAATTACTCATGAAAATTTTCCGGTGCATTTAGCCCCGTTATGTACCTTGACTGTGCCATGGCAGCGCTTCCCGAGATATTATTGAAAATGTTTTTCGAAGCCGATGGTGTTTGCCCCCTCTATTTCAAAGTCTTATGCACGCCTATGAAAGAGTCTATCGAGATATTATATTATTTCAAGAAAAGAAAGTCATAGTTGACTTTCACTTTGACTTAGTGGAACCTAAGGAGCATTTTGTGAATTTAATTTTGCTTTGCTCGGATTTTTTTATGATGTTTGGTATTTCCGCAAATCCCAATACTAAAAGTATCGGTTGAAAAATCGATTGAAAAAACTGCTTAATTATTGGATTTGTTCGAGTTTTGTTTTTAAATATCTCATAAAGTTGTGGTTTGACAAAAAATGTATGCGAAACTTTTTTAAACTGAAGAAAATTATGTAAAACTTGTGAATAAAATTAACTTTCTAACTTTGATATTTTCCGAGATATGGTTTTTTGAATCATAAAATTTGTTTTCGTAGATATGAAAATATTTTTAGTAGAGGTTTAAGCGAAAATTGCAGACTTCATCACCAGAACATCTCACCAAGGTAATGTAACATGCTCTAAAGCTTGGCATGACCACAAAACTCCATTCAGATCTGGCCCCCAAAGGATGAATTCTTCGAACTCCGTTTTAGCATTCAGGTCTGGCGATTGAAAAATTCTCAAAAAACATGATAGCATCTCGGACCTTTTCACTGGTGGCTATAGATCTGCTTGTGTACTTGCTTTTTGAGCCACGAAGAACAGGAGGTTTGGCCCGGAGACACAGACGCCTTCTGCGTGTCAATCACGATAGCGCCCGGAAAATAATTCTCAAGTTGGGTCTTTAAAGAACCCTTCCTGGGCTCGTTGAAATCGTAATCAGGGCACTTTAGCTTAGGTTATTGGTTTTTTTGGGGACCAAGTATAGATCCTGATTCTAAAATTTGAGAAATATACCGTTGCGCACAAAGAAGACATGTTCTTTTGAAAGTTCTACGGGACTACGAGCAACAGGTGCTGATGTAGCCTAGCGGACAAAGTGCTGGTTCCTAGTGTGTATGGTTCGAATTCCGGTAGGATGATTTACGATCCGTCATACCAAGGCTCCTGGTTCGAATCATTGGTATAACGGACCGTATACCTAGGTTCGACTTCATCTTATTCAAACTAGGTACTTGAATCAAATCAGGGACAGTGGGGACTATTCGAACTGGGTGTCTAATCATTTCGCATTCGTGAAAATTTCTATAACGAAAATTGAGTTCTATTTTTGGTGTCAAGAATTCATAGAATCGTCCTAGCAACCTTATAAAACATGCATCTGCCAACGTTTGCGATCATTGCCTAAAATCTAGAGACTTAGAGACTTTAGGGACTGGCTAAGTCTTGGGACTGGCTAATGACTTGGTTAAGTCTGATGTTCCAGAGGTCAGGTCCTAAGATCGACCCCTGTGCCGCACCTGAAGTGACAGACTTCCTCTTGACTCCTTCGTCGGTATCGCAGAGCAACCACCGGTCCCTGAGGTAGTCCCACATCATGTCTAGCAAGTAGTCAAAGATACGGAACCTCTGCTCAATAGCCCGGAAGATGTACGTCCACCTCGCCGAGTTGAAAGCATTTTGTACGTCCAGCGTAACCAGCAGGACGACCGGCCTGGCTTGATGACAAGCCGCTTCCGCTCTTACTACAGCCCCAACATCCTCTGAGATGGCATCGATTAAAGAAGATAAAGAAATTAAAGAATATTACCTGTTTTCAAGTGATCAAAAGTTCATATATAGAGATTTATAGAACCTCTTTATCCCCATAAAATCCTTTCACATAAATCCTTCTTCGAAATTCATACGAAAAAAAAAACTCTAAACGCTCGTGTACTAACAAAAACCACAAAGAAACCTAACCAAATCAAGAGAAACGAAAATATCCTTTGACTCACGATATAATCAACTAGCAAGACGAAAAAGAAAATATGACAAAGTGGTATCCCGTTAACAAAAAAAAAACCGAAAAGTTTCGACGAATATTTATTCCTGTTTTTCCGGGTAAAATGTCTCGTTCGTTTGTTCTACGTGGAAACTTAAAATCACCATCATCACTACTACCATCCACAAAATAGGATTGTCAAAGGAACAGGAAAAAAAATAGACAATATTGGATTAGAGGTCGAAATAGACTTAAAACTACGTGAAATGCATACCTATTCCATAAGGCCACCGAAATGCCAACCACCCAAATCTATATAAGTAGACTATTCCCAGTTATCGATTTCAGTGGTGGTTACATTTGCCCGGGACTTTTGCGAAGAAAATAGAAGCAAACTGGATTAAAGACAGCAGAAACAAAATTTATATATATATTTATACATATCAGGTCTATGTCCTATTAAAAGGAAGAAATAAAACAGACCTTTGCATACAACCCTTATCATCAGTGCGGATTCCGTTTTGCGTTCTCAGTTCATCCTTCCTTTGGGATGGCTAATAGGGATTTATTCGCTCACACAACTTTCATCTCAATAGCTGCCGCGGAGGAGCTTAAAAGAATAAAACAAAATCTCACTCTAGTTCGAAATCCTCGGATCTATCTCGGAGGATTCCAGGGGACATAAGAGAGCGAGCGACATAGCAAGTACAAGTGACAGATTTTTTTTTTTTCAATCTTATTTCGCAAATGAGGTGTACTAAGGCATTTTCTCGGAAATGTATGTTACGAATGAAGTACAAGTTTTAGATGAAATATCATTTCTGACAGATTTAGCATTATTTTTGTGATCTAAAGTTTTTGGATATAGATTACATTTCTTTTCGGCTCTTCAAATCTATAGTTAGGTTGAAGCAATCTATCAGTACAAAATTTATTTTAAAATCGAAACTTAAGAGGAATGAGTCACTGGAAAAAATATGACTAAGTTCCAAAAAAAAAAAAAATACAAACGGGATCAAACTAAGATTCTTCGGGCTTCGATTTATATTCAAATTCACGCTAGTGACCGATGAATACGACCTGTCCCATCAGCAGCATGGTGGTGCGAAGAGAGTTCAAAATGGAAAACGATCAATTACTTTTCAAGCATCTTCAGTAAACAGTTTTCAATTCAATAAGCGAATGCAACCTGTAAATAATAGCAGCTGATAAACGGAAGCTCAAATTTCGAAGCGAAGAGTTTTATTTTGCGTTTGGATTCGAACGCAAAAATCAGATTTACTTTCCCTCTCTCTCTCTTATTCAATTCCGTTCATTTCTATCGAACATAAAACCAACTTCAATAGAAGGTTTACTGTAATACAAAAAGCAGGATATTTTCTGATTGGGATCCAATCAAAAGGTCGAAACAATATCAACCATTTTTTTTTGTTGTTGTTGCTTTCTTGAAAACCAAAATAGATTATTGACGGACGTTGAAATCGAAAAGAATCAAATCTTCCATGTTGAAAAGGAGACAGATATGCGGTAGTAGTGGTAGTAGTAGCGAATAGAATGAATAGAAACGACGTTGTAACTATCTATTTTAATATATATATATATATATATATATATATATATATATATATATATATATATATATATATATATATATATATATATATATATATATATATATATATATATATATATATATATATATATATATATATATATATATATATATATATATATATATACACACATATATTTATACATACAATGTCGTGGACAAGGACACATGGAAATGGTAAACGAAAAATTGAAAGAAAAAAAAATAAGAAGCAAATGAATTTCGAATCATTTTCGTCTTTCAATGTTTCTTGATTTCGGAAGATAAATAACTTTTCTGTTTTCCTCTGCCGCGTAGTCCGTTCCTACATTTGCCCGCTTGTCCCTCAACCGACGGAAAAAAAAAATAATCAGAGGAAAAATTGAAAGATTGAAAGAAAAGTCGTGAATAGGAATCGGATACCTCTCTGGTATATGATAATAATAATAGTAGTGGAAGTAGAGAAAATGACGATGAGTATGATGTTATCAATGACAATGGTGAAATCACTTTTGCCGAGGTGGAGCTCGAAATGTCTTTGGCGCCGCAGTTAAACATTTTTGGTTTTGTTTGTTAGAAAGCTGGGGTGCTGGTCGGGGGTAATGATGAGACGACGACGTATATTAAACGTTAAATAGTCAAATATATGAATGTAATTATTTGTGAGAACACAATTGAATGGACGAAAAGCATTTAATGTGCAATAGAATTGAGATTGAATTCGGTAATGATGGAAAAGTGCGTGTGAAATTGCGAGGAAGAAGTAGATGAAAGGTGAATTCCGTTATAGCATTGTAGATACAAAATGTTTTAAATTGATTTTAAATGAGAGGTCGCAATGACCAAGATGTGATTCGAGCTTGAAAAGAGTCCCGAAAATGGAATCTTCAATTTATTCAGCAAACGGATAATATTTTCTCAAGCTCGTTTACATATTGCCTGAGTGGAGTCACCGTCAGTGTAACATTTTTTATTGAAGTCAGGCCCTGGTATATCTTGTGTGCCAAATCCAAACGCCATCTAGCTAGGTGTAGGTTTCTGGGACGAACTCGACCTCCGTGCTTTCTTTCTATTCACCTTTCGATCAACCAGCCTTTTTTTACTTTTCGTGTGATTGAAAATCAAACAAAACCTCTTCATTAGATATCAGCACTGAAACTGTCCACTCTGTTTATCTTCCACTCCTATTGCTACAGTCGTGTCCGAAGACGATTGACAATAGAGCATCAATAATCTCCGTAGATCATTGAGTTTTACAATGCTTGGCACAGCTGCCTCGAGGTAACCTGGCTAGCGCCGCAATCGGATGGTTCGATTGCCGCCTGCACATCCCATCTCTTTGCAAAGTTCTTTTTTTTTTTGTCCGCATGTCGGGATTATATGAGATTTTTATTAACATTCGTATTACTTAAGCTAGGTCATGCTACCTAGCACCAGTTTACTTCCATTCGATCCTTGCTCTTTTCTCGAGGGCAATACCCGGCCCACATATAACAAAACAACTGACCAGGCGTCATCTCTAATCTTGTCTCCGGTATTATAGACCCGATTGCAGAGAAAAATATGCGTCGCTCCCTTCCGAACCGCGTGCTTGCCTTTTTATGCAAGCTAGTTTTGGATTGAACACAGCCATAAAACAATCAATCGCAGTTGTATTTTATTTTGCATTTAATTGCTGCATGTTGTATTATCAAGCGTATGCCTATTTGTGTTGTGGCTAATTGTAAGGACGACCCATACCCCGAGGTTTCCATCAGCTGGGCAAAAGAAAGACAAGAAAACAAATAAACTTCAAAAAAAGTGTATAATCTGCTCCTTATTTAACTGTCATTTTCTCTTTTGAAAGCCGTAAGTAACTTTGAAACGAAGTCAAAGCTTTTGCAAAAAAATCCAATCTTAATTATAAAACTAATCATCGTCGCCTCTTAGTGTTAGTAGTTTACTGCAATTATGGAAAGAGATAATTAACTTGAAAACTAAACCTAATTCTAAAATTAGACTCAACTTCAGATGGAGGTTATAATTTTTAAATAAAAAAAAATATACAATAGGTATTATGTCCCAAAAATATATCGATTGAAGCTTTCAATGGCTGTTGTCCCCAGAATGAGTTTAAGATCATCAAATTCAAGACGATCAAAAGAGGACATCCTCAGATGACACTTCCTCTAATATTTCTTTATCTATTTCATGGTATCTATTTTACAGGCCCTCTAGGCTCCAGCTCAATTACAAAAAAAAAATTAAGAAAAAAACATCCACTGCACCAATTTGGTGTGTATACATGGTGGCGTGCATAGGACTTTAACACAAAACTGTGAAAGCTTCCTCTAAATTTGGAAGACTCTCTCTATTTACTTTTATTGAAGTACTGTGAAGGCATGTGAGAGACGGAGGAATTTGTAGTACTCGGTTTTTAGTACGGTTGCCGAAAACTTCAAGGCTACGAATATTGGGCATGATCGTTGACAGAATTGTTAAAAGAACTTGTATTTACAATAATAATTATTGAAAAATGTCAAAATGAAAAATCATTTAAGATGATTGCGAAGCAAAGAAGAAACGATTCTCAAAAAGCGGGAAACATACTCAAATCTCTAACTGAGCCGGTAATATCGTCTGAAACTGTTGTATTATAGAGTCCCAGACGTCTTGGTTGCGCGTCAACGTCCTGCTCATTTCGACATGTTTCTGATTTTTCAATGAATACTCTTATCATTTGGATTCACGGCATTCTTTCGCCGAAGGACAGGGTCTGTGTTAGTGTCATTTTTCAATAAAAACGAGTTTATTGTTGTGTAATATGCACCAGAGGATCCACATTGTCTTTTGTAGCCGTTTAGGCTATGTAAATGCAGGACTTTGAAATAAAGGGGGCTCGAACCTAAATTTGTCACAAACTTTCTTGAATGTTCAGTGAAGTTTTGTGAAGGTATAGGAAAGGTGTAACACGGCGTAAAATCCAGCAAAACGGATTCAAGAGTGGCAATGAAGTAAAGGTGATAACGTGCACTCCTGCGGAATCTATGGATAAAGGACACAAACCTTTAGCTGTTTCGACTTCACGCCGCACAAAATAATTGTTAAAGCTCTAAGCTTTAAATACGGAATTCCACAAGGGAATGTACTATGTCCTATACTTTTTCTTATCCAGAAAAATGATTTTTTTGTGATATATATTTAATGAGAATGAATATATTTTGCTGATTGCTGAGAACTGTTATATTTTTGGAGCTAGTGCCGGTTGCACTTTGACTCCCTTCCTCTCAGTGAGCGTTCATACGCTCTCCTTTTCCTCTCTTTTAGTCTATTTTTCGGTCCCTCGTAGGTCTGCTACTTTAGTATCCTAATGCTCTTAGGTTTAAGTAGACATCGTTTTCTCTCTGTTCTTCGAATCTTAAGATAGCAAGGGTGCTGTTGGAATGTCTGTCGATTGTGTCGAATAGTTTTAGTGCCTTGTCTCGTATGAACTTGTCTATTGTTTCTATTCGTAAGTCTTTGTGTATGTCAGTGTTTCTGATGTACCAGGGTGCTCTTGTTAGCTTCCTCAGGGCCAGGTTTTGGCAAGTTTGTAACTGTTTCTTGTTTGTCCTGTGTGTTTGGTAGAAGATGCTGCTGCCATAAGTTATGGTTGGTCTAATAATTTGCTTATATATAAGGACTCTGTTCTTAATATTAAGCTTATTTGATATAAGTAGTGGGTACAGTTGGTTCAGTATTCTGTTAGCCGTTAGTCGTTTGTTTTGGCTGTCGTTTTCCATTCTATGGGTTCATTGTCTACTGTAAGTTGGCTTGGGTTTTGTCTTCGTCGTCTTGTCACGAAGATTGCTTGGGTTTTTTCCACGTTGATACGAATCTTCCACTTCTGGAAGTAATCCATCAGCGTGTCTATATAAAGTTGGAGATTGCTGGTTATAAATTCAGCCTGTCGAGATGTGTAGTAGATGCAGGTGTCGTCTGCAAAAAGGGAGATTTTTGTTGTGGGCATCCTTGGGATGTCTGCAGTGTATATGGTATACAACAGTGGTGAGAGTGGGGAACCTTGCGGAACTCCGGCTTCTATTGGTCGTGTGCTAGAGTAGTGGTCGTTTATTCGAACGGAAAAGATTCTGCCCTCAAGGAATGATCCAATCAACTGTATAAGGGGCTTTGGGATATTAAAATCGTACATTTTAACGATTAGCCCCGCGTGCCAGACCTTATCGAATGCCTTGGCAACGTCAAACATAACAAGACCTGTTGACTTCTTTTGATTGAACCCAGTTATAATCTGCTGGGTCACTCTAGCTAGTTGTAGCTCGGTAGAGTGGTGTGCTCTGAATCCGAACTGCTCTTCTGGGACGATGGATTTGTCGGTGACTACTTTCTCAAGTCGTGAAAGTATTAGCCGTTCCACTAACTTCCCGATCGAAGATAAGAGGCTGATTGGTCTCCAGTTTTGCGGAAAAGTGAGATCTTTGTGTGGTTTTGGGACAACCGTTATTGTTGCTTTTTTCCAGAGGCTCGGAAAATAATTTGTTTGGAAGATTGCATTTGCAATGTCTGTTATCTCTTGTATTTTGTTATCTGGTAGGTGTCTGAGGCAGATATTTGTCACCGTGTCTAGTCCTGGTGACTTACGTTTATTTAGCCGAGCTATCAGCTGCTTAATCTCTTCTATGTCCGTGGGACGGATCTCTTCTTCTCTTTGGGTTGCTGTCTCTAAAATGTTGGCGGCTCTTTCTTCAATCTCTTCTTCCTGATCATATTCCTGTGGGTTTGTTGTGTTCTCTTTGAATTGCAGTTCTAGTGTATCTGCAAAGGCCTCTGCTTTTCCCTCGTTGTCGTATTTGAGGCCATTAGGGCCATGAATTGCTGGTATTGCAACTTTGTTTTTTTGTCTGAAATATTTGGTCATTCTCCAGAAATTGTTGTCTCCTGGTTCCATACTTAGAAGAAAACTTTCCCACTGTTCGTTCTTGAATAGTGAGATCTGCTGGCTAATATGGTTTGTGAGACGGTTCACTTCCCGTCTTGAGCTGGGATCTCCAGTGCGTCTAGCTCTTCTCCTTACTCGATTTCTTTTTTTGATCAGCTCTTTAATGTCCCTTGGGAGCTCGTATGGGTTGTAGCCTTCTATCGGGGTTTTTGTGGTGAACTCTTCTTTCACTTGGACTATTTTGGTTGATAGGTTTTCAATGGCTCTATCTATGTCTCTTGCTGTTTCGAGAGCTGGCTGCTGGATATCGGTCACCATTGTATCTTGAAAAGCCTGCCAGTTAGTTTTGGATCTGTATTTTAGGGGATCGTCAATGTAGACGTTTTCTATTAAAAAGAGTACGGGTTTATGGTCGGATGAGAGCTCATCTAGTACTCTGGTCCGCACATTGTGCTGGAAATTCAAGGAGAGACCTATGTCCAGAGCGTGGTTGTTGGTTATCCCGAAGTGGGTAGGTTCGTTTGGAATATGTGGGCTAACTTGTTTGTCCATGACGAACTTTTTTAGCAGTGTTCCCGCTCTGTTAGTGCTCCTATCTCCCCAGAGTCGGTGGTAGGCATTAAGGTCTCCAGCTATAAAGACGGGTCCTTCTTGGTCGAGCAGTTTTGAGAGATCTGGGGTAAAATTGAGTGAGCTTGGGGGCTTGTAGACAGAAATCACTATGAACTCAAAAGACTGAGTGTGGACTTTGATTGCTGTTGCCTCCAGTTGATCGAGGTTGGGGATGGTGATATGATGGTGGCTGATATTTCGTTTTACGAGGATGGCGGTACCACCTCCTCTGCCAGTGAGTCTATCATTTCTATAGAAGTGATAGTTCGGAAAACGGAGATGATCTCCGGGTTTAAGGAATGTTTCTTGTATGAGGACTATGTCGACTTTACAGTCAAAGAGGAGTTGTAGCAGTTCCCCTGCTTTGCTTTTTATGGAATTCGCATTCCATGTGAGGATTGAAACGTGGTGTAGGACACTCATTGTGAAAGTTTTTTAGAGGGATTTGTGGAAGCTGGAAATGCAGAAAACATTCCTTGTACCATTTTCGCCATCATGTTTTTCATCATGAACTGGAATTGCTCCTGCATGTTGGAGAAAATATGGTTCATGTATTCTGCGTTTGGAAGCTGAGTATTATGCTGTAGAGGCGGGGTTGATTTTTGGTTTATAGGGGATTTGGTTGGTTTAGCCTCAGGGATAGCGAATCCAATCCCGGGATCCCGGATCCCGGGATCCCGGGATCCCGGCCAATTTCCGGTCCCGAAAATCCCGGGATTGATAACTCCTAATCCCGGGATTTTCGGGATCAGAAATTGGCTGGGATTTCGGGGCCGGGAGTCAAGAATTATCGGCAATCAAGTTACAGCAAGACTCGAAAAGTGCAAATAGAATCCATATTTATGAGAAAACAATTAGTTCACATCAAAATGCGTAAAGAATAGAGCAAAATAAACCGATGTAACAGTTAACAAGAGAATACAAAAGGGTTTGTAAATAAATAAGTATGAACTGTTTCGCATTTAGTGCATTCGTTACATCGAATGATTTGAGGAAATTAATACTAGCGAATGCATACACAGATTTACCAAAATCCTTAACAACAATCAAAAAAGGTTGTTGGCTATGCAAGCAGGATAAAGAAAATAATAAAAAATAAGATATAACAAGCTAGTATCTCAGGTGAACAGTTCAGTTTGATGTTTGATGAATGGACCTTGACTGCAAATAGGTGCTATATAAATATAAACATCTACTTAGTAAATTCTTACTGGAGCTTGGTGGGAGTAAGAATATCAATGACAGCTGGAAACTACCTAGATATGAGTTTAATGTTTCTCTAGTAAAAGAAATTGTTACCATCGTAACTGATGGGTCAAACGAAATGCGAAAAGTAGGCAGACTAGTTGGTACAGAGCAACATATTTGTTTGGCACATAGCATCCACTTGGCAGTTTGCGATGTTCGCTATAATATGAGGTCCATTCCGGATAAAAGTGATTTCCCGATAGTCTGAACGACGACCACGAAGATTTGGATGGTCCTGAATAACTACGTTGAAACCGGTCGCCTGCAAGACACGCTAGATCAGACGAAGGACATCAGCGCATGCATAAAGTTCGTTAGGTAGTTTTATATTTTAAAAAAGCTCCAACGAAAAATAATAACGATCTTTAAAACTATGTCGGATCCGAGCAAGGCATTTAACTGTCTCCTTTAAATGGATTGTAAAACAAGATGAAATAGTCTCTTGACAATGCTCGAATAGTTTCCCATTTTGAAAAATTGTATACATTAATAGGCCTGCAATATTCAGAGCGATTAGAAGCAACAGAGTTTGATTCGATTCGATTCAGAAAATTATTGAAGTTTTACTCCCTGTAAAATTGGCTGTGACGGCCTTTAGTCGCAGACTTGCAAATTTATGCACTGCTAATACTTCATCAAGATTTGTATTTAGGCTGTTAGGAGAACAACGGTCTATTCTGCTGAATGCTATGAAAATTGCAATATTGGACCGAATAAAAGAGCGTCAGTATACCGAGCTATCTGGTATGCTAAGCTATCTCCAGAGTCCACATTGTACCAGCAAAAATTTACCAAGTGAAATAAAATCTCTATTTTTGAAACCAAGCAACGCAAATATTAAAAAAAAATACTTCAATGATCTAGATGCTGAACCCTATGCTTGGTAGCCAAAGAAATGAAGAGAACCCAGTAGATACCCATATTGAATCAGAACAAGGTAGTCGTCAATTAACGCGACAAGAAGAGCTGCAAAAGTGTGAAAATAATCATTCACGAAATGCCGCAAGAAACTAATCTAATTAAAACCATTGCAAAAGAAATGAATTTTTCGAAAGTGGTGGCACTTGCATAGTTTGGAGCAGGCGTACCAATATTTCTCGACCGTTTCCGCGGTTTCCAACATCGGGAATAAATTTAGAAGCAGGCTTGGAGACGATACTTTAGATGCTTTGCTATTGCTTCAATGTTACTTCCGAAAAACCCAATGAACTTTGGCCGAATTTTTTATATGTTACTTTATTATGTATCTCAATTCTAAGAGTTGTGTTTCGTTGTTGTGGTTTTTGGTCGTGATTTTTTGTTGTAATTTGTAATAGATGTAATTTTTAATATCTGTCTTCATACTGTCAACGTTTTGGATAATTAAAATTATTGTTTTTATTTGCATCAATAATATAAAAAAGTAATAATGCAATTTTTTATACAGTTTTGAGCTTACTTATTGTTGTAGTTTGGAAATGATGGCAAATAATATAATCTGTTTACTAGAAACTTGACTTATTTTGTTGTGTTGTATTATGAATTTCAAATCCCGGGATCCCGGGATCCCGGGATTTGAGATTTTTAATCCCGTAATCCCGGGATTGAAAATATGGTTCGGGATTGGAATCCCTACTCAGGGATGGTGGCAGGTTTTCGCTCTTTTGCAACCTGTGCAAATGATTTTTTAAGATTTTTTGGATGTTTTGGACATCCTCCATAGCTAGCGGGGTGTTCTCCGCTGCAGTTAACGCACTTGGCCTTTTCTTCTTTTTGCTTAGTACATTCTGAGTGATGATGGAGTCCATCGCACTTGACGCATCTGGCTTGTGCGTGGCAGTTGTTTGCTGCATGGCCAAATTGTTGGCAATTGTGACATTGCGAGTGTCCGCCACGTGGTTTTTGGGCTTCTACTTTGCATATCAGATGACATACTGCCTTAATATTGTATATGTCCGTTTCTTGCCTAGGAAGAAGGACTTTAACAAGTCTGGAAGGACCGTTTCTTAGTTTGAGGAAAAACACCTCAATTGGGTGGAAGCCTTGCTCTTCAAGGTCTTCTTTTATTTCGGCTGGGGTGAGCCCGTGCAGACCCCTAATGATAATATTAAGGTTTTTTTCTTCAGGTAGAAGATATGTGTGAAATTCAATTTTCTCTGCTGTCAGGAACCTGGTTAGTTTCCTGTGGTCCTGAGGGGATTTTGGGATTACCTGAATACCCAGGTATACTCTCTTGGCCGTCTCGTATTCGATTTTTAGCTCTTTTATTGCTCTGCTTAACTGGGTCCATTTTTCTGGTTGCCGAATGATTATTGGCACTGTTGATTTCGTCGTTGCTGTGTCCTTCTTTACCTGGACCTGAGCATTAGGTTTGCTCACTTGTTTGCTGCTTTGGGGGGGTGTTGTCTTTTTTGGTGTTGGCAGGACGGGGAACTCTCTCTCAAACTGTTCTCCCGCAGTATTCTCTGCCTCCATGGGTGAACATTCACTTTCTCTTTGTTTTATTGCGGCGCTGGTTGGTTCCTCTTTACGCTTTCTTTTTGATGGAACTATCGACGGTGGTGAGCTATTTACTCCTAATAGCTTGTGCATTAGCTCTTGGTTTTGGCGAAAGAGCTCGGCATTCTGTTTCCTCTGCTCTGTCAATTCTTTCTGGCTCTCCCTGAGCTGTTGCAGAATCTCCTCCATCCGTAAATTGATCTGACTTATCTGAGCTGTAAGCTCAGATATTGTCTTATCTTTTTCTCTCAGCGATTCTTCCTCTTCATCCTCACTTGAATCGCTGTCGGAGTCTACAATCGATTCGCAAGCCTCGTTATCCGAGACTTGCTCCAAGTGATCACTTCCTTTCATCTCTTTTTTTTCCCCACTCTAGGAAATATACTCTCTCCAATCTATTTGGACTTATCACTTAACACAGTAAATTAATAATACTCACTCTCACGTTCGTCCCTGATACGATAAATGATTTCGTCGTCGGCTTCCCGGATTTTTAATTGCTTTCGGATGAAGACTCTCGTCCACGTGTGTCCTCTCTCGTCGCTCGCTTACGGGTTTTCCCTCCAGCTCATTAAGCCAATCGCTGACTTTCTTCGCTCTCTCAAAATCGGCCGTGATGATAAATCCGTCGGCTAATTGTCGGCTGCGTGGTAGCAATTAAAATTGCTGTTTTGAAATCCTCTCTAATTGCTTAGTGCGATGTGATCGTCACGGCGGCTCTAGGCGGACTGGACTATATATTTTGCTGATTATACAGTGCTTTTGCTTTTAACTTGAGTGCTTAGAGGTTCCAGGTGTCTCTTCTCGAAGCCAAATATGCACACGCACACAAATACACTCACACACGCAGCTTTTGATAGAATTGTAAGAAAGTAGAGGCTAACTTGCACTTGAATATACTCTTAATGCAACCCTAAGTACATTTATCTGGCTCAAGATTCATTCGATGGACTGTACAGCGGGCTGCCTCTGGCCTCCGTTGCAAAGAGCTTAGATTATACAGGAACTTAAATATTAAGCATAAAAATCTATTAGAAATTCCTCACTTCTAATACAAGGTATTCTAAATATATAAAAGCACAATTAAAAAAAAATTCTGATTTTTAGCTTAGCAGCAACTATAAACAAATTTGGTTTTTAATTTTATTTTATTATGATCAAAAATACTAATGCAACCATACATTTAATTATTCTCTTCCTCTTTTTCAGAATCAATTATCTCTACTGTCCCAGCAACATTAACAAGCTGTGCCACGTTATTTGTCAAACAAAATTTCCAAATTTTAAACTACAGTGACATAATTCATCAGAATGTCAACATTTCTTCCGCTAAGTACTTCCAAACGAACACTCTTACTAAATCATAAAAAAAGTATTGTCAACTTAAATCAACACAATTTGCCTGCCGGGCAAACTGCTGTAAAGTATGTAAAAAATTAACGGGAACAACCTAACGCGTCTTTTCACTAATAATAGGCGCGTTTTTTTGCTCCTCTATCCAGCGGAGAGTAGAATGAGAGTAGAGTAGACGCATTGAAAACAACAACAACACTCCTACACCAGTGAATTCACTGGTGTAGGAGTGTTGTTGTTTTCAATGCGTCTACTCTACTCTCATTCTACTCTCCGCTGGATAGAGGAGCAAAAAAACGCGCCTAATACCAAAATGGCGCTATTGCTGCTGTATCTCGATCACAGCACAAGCATACGAACTGAATTAAAAGAAAATCAAATGGCTATAATGGATAATATATCATTGCAGATGAGGCAATTTCGCAGTCCTTAAGATTAAAATTTGATTGCCTCTCGGGTGTGTGTATGGGTGTTTTTTTCATCGTAACTCCACAACTCGTATCGTACTTAAAATTATTAAATAATTTTCATTGCCAAAAAAAAGAGCCAATTTTCTCACTTCAAAATGTTTGCATACAAACGAAATGTTGTGTAAACTTTGCGGGAATTTCGAGAAGTAAGACTTAAAAACACAACGAGAACGAAAAATAAATCTATAAAGAGAAAGTGAAAAAATACGCAAAATATTTAAAATAATATCAAGGAAACGGAATATAAGAACATAGAGGTGAATGAAAAAATGGAAAAATCAAAAATTTCTATGAACATTTCTTTAGTGGCTTAGAGCTCCCATCCATATTTCCATATTAAATAAAAAATCACTATAAAATCATCTCGTCTGACCAATTAAATTCGTTTTAAGCCTCGGACAAAATAGTACATAATGTAAAAAAAAACAAACATATTTAGTTAAAAAGAAAAAAACACTAAAAAACGATACATATAATAAATAAAAACTAAATAAAAAATAATATGGCACTAACACATTTATACCAGCATAAATCCCATGTAAACCAATCATCGAATAGCAACTTAAAGTGCTGAAAAACTGATCGGGAAATTCGAAACGGTGCAAATAATCGAAAAAAGAAAATAGATAAACCATTTTTTAATATATAATAACGATAATTTGAATGTGATATGGGAACAACAACAAGTTTGGTATCAGCTCATTTATTTATTTTATTCATACTGGTCAGTTTCATTTGCCACGCTGTTCAAGCTGCATCGACAAATGGTGAGTAGTGAAATATCTTTGCAAATATTTATGAAAAAAACATATAATGTTGATGTATTTTATTGTTGAAAATTATGATTATTTGAAAAATATTACTTTTATCTGATTTTCAAAATTTTTTTTGACTATCAACTGATTTTTACGCTCAACATTTATATGATATTTTTTCTTGATTGCTCTGGTGAATTCAACGTGTAATTTTCATAGTGATTGTAGGTTAAATTGAAATTATCATGATTTATTTTTATTTTAAACATATTCAACGAAAATTTACCTGTTTAAATAATATGCTCTCACCAATTTATTTCTACATTATTTCTGATCAGCATTTATTTACTCAATCTTTAACTATTTAATGAAAAATTATTTTGAAAAATGCATTTTTCATTTAAAAAATTTATTTCTATTCGATCTGTTTTTTTTTGAATCCTTGAAATTATCAAAAGCGAATTTTGATTTGATCGAATTTTGATTTTATCGAATTTCGTTTGCAAAAATTTCAGTTTCTACGTAAAATTTTTGTTTCGTATTTCTTGAGTTGGAAATACGGCTTAAGAAATTTGATTTTCCCGAGACTTGAGCCTCTCTGAATTTTGGTTCATTGTCTCTTTATAGTCTGGTGCGAAAAGCCGAAAATAATATTTATTGTAGTTAAATAATTAATACGATTAGTGTTGCAACAGTTAATGTTTATGATGTAATTTTTATTGCAATTAATGGCGGTAGTAAATCTATTAAAAATCTATTCAAAAATACTTTCAGGAATTTGCTAAAAAAAGCATTATAGAAATTTATATTCTTTCGTCCTTAGACATTATTCAAAAAAAATAATCGAAAGTTTTAATGATTTTTTTTTTGGCTAAACTCGACTACTTCAGTGTGTTGGCTTTTCGTGTATTATTTTACTATTTTTTTACTATTCTCCCAATTTTCGTTTTGAATCTCGTCGGGAAAGCTACTTTTGACTTTATTTCATCGCTGAGGCTCAACATTTCCATTATGGACCTGATATCCTTCAGAATTCTATGATGGCTTTTTAGGTCACTTTAATTGTACCCGTAGGTCGATTATAGATCACTAGCCTGTTTCGTTGCTTCCTTCAAAATTTTGAGATGTAGTGGTTCTACGTTTAGAAGGAGCCCCATTCTTGCCGCTGGGATGGAGCTCATCGCTCCTGTAATCAGCAAACAGGCCATAATTTAGAGTTTGTTGAGCCTATTAATAGCAGCTTTTTATGTGGTTTTTTTCCACTACATTGCAGCTCCATATTGGGTGATAGGTATCACCACTTGTTTGTATAATCAGAGTGTCTGCCTTTTCCCCCCTACCCTCAGCTTTGCCTCTCCCAGCTCCTCAAACACATTTCGAAACCTTAGTATTTCACTCCTCCATTTCGCTACTGCTTCAAGGGCATCTCTCCTCTGGAAATTGTGGTACAGCGAGCCGTGTCTTTCATGAACTAAGGCTCCTTCTTTGTCCACGAAGTCACATTTTGCGATTTCCCCTTTTCTATTATTTGTTACAGCTTATGTGTAGCTCATATAGTTCATTTGCCTTCTTGATAGCCAAATGGAAATGCATAAAGTGACATCTTTAAAAGTCAATCAGCTTCTCCATATTTTTAAATTTGAAGAACGTTAGGCTAAATCTGGCCTTTTATGATTTTACTATGTAGGTCAGCCGGTTTGCTGACATCCTTAGAAATGAACACAACCCGTGCCAGTCTGCACGATTTTGGTATGTAGCTGAGCTCTAAACTCGCTTTAAATATGTGTACCAAAATGATTTTCAATTTGTCCGTGGTTTTTTTTTAGTAGAGCTGAGTAGATTCGTCTGGTCTTGGCGATTTGAAGGGCTTGAAGTAATTTATTGGCCATTCAACAGTTTCAGAGATTAGTTTGGTATCCAATCAGGGTCTTCAGCTTATTCCTCAGTCTCATTGCTGCTCCTAATTTTGCACCCTGGAAAGTGTGCTCTAATCAGCACTTCCAGTGTGTCTCCAATCTGGAGATCTAAGTAGTCCTATATTGGTTGGTGGCCTTTGGATAAACCTTGCTGTATCCTGATATTCTCTAGGATGCTATTTAGATTTTCGCATGAAGCACTCTAAGCCTTTCTTTTGGATTTCCTTAGCTTTTTGTTTTTGCAGGTCCACCAGTTTGATGTACCCGGCTGAACTTCATTCTTGCGCCTCATTTGAGTTTCTGGAACTTCTGGTTCCACGATAACATCCTTGTTTTGGAGCATTGGTTTTCTCAGGGCGATAATCGTTGTATTATTCGATCAGTATGCTGGTAACTTTGCCCAAAGTGCCCTCCAATTACGTCATCGTAGTGAAACTCGGGTGTAAGTCATGAAGTTTCGCTGTAAGGCCATTTAGATAACCGTCCCAGATTGTACTTTACCGTTTTTACGATAGCTTTTCCTAGTTCGAAGTTTATATGTCTGCGATCAGAAAACGAAGCTTTTAAAAAGGACATTCCACTTCATTAAATGCACTGCACTGTTTGACACTAATATGAGGTCTTGTACTTCTCGCCTGTACACCGTCAGGAACATTGGCATCTTGTCCTTATTTGCTACAGTTCTAAGAGTGTCTCACTTCTAGCGCTGACGTCACTACTCCTCCATGTTGTCTGATGAGCATTGGCATCACAGCCAGTTATGAGCATTTTGTTCTCCTTTCTTGGGACTTGGTCCTCATCTCCTGAGAAGTAGAGTGGAGCAAATATCGTCTCTACTGTTCTTCGTAGATATATTTCTTTCGCGTCGTTGAACGGACGTTTTTTTTTATGAGAGGGTGAAAGCTTAAGGGATTACCCTTTGAAGTGAGTGCTTATTCGTGGTAAAAAGATAGTTTATTATTGGGGATTCTTTTTTTTTTAATTTCCAGAGCGCTGTTCGTATCGGTAGCACCGGCAAAGATTTCAAGCTCGTTAAATGCTATTGGCCATGAATATGTCATATTTGACAAGAAAATTTATTTTTACCCGAAGATAAAAGAATTTCATCCCAAAGCACTTTCAACTGAACAAAAAATTTTTAGCGCCCAATGTGGGTTTAATCGTTATAATTGGGAGGAATAATATGGACTTTCAAATTTTGAATGCCTTATTGTTATACAGAATCTTCACTAGATTTGTTGCAAATTGTAAAATTAACATGTTTTCCGAAATATTGCGAAAACAATATTTATAAATTTTAATTTTCTTTAAGTTTTCCAAACATTTTCATGCGCTTACTCACAAAATATTTTTGATTTTTGCGTCTAATCATTCAATTTTATTCTAAAAATTCTTAAAAAACTACGACAACTAGCAAGTCTACGAAAATTGCAAGGAAATGTATCCATCTGCAATGCGAATTCTTATGATACAAACCTCTTCCATTTGCGCTTCTTTTCGCCAAAAAAAAAAAAAATTAATCAATATTCCTTCTCGACTCTCGCTACGAAAACCGGAAAACTATTTTGTATTCCGATCCTGTAACCTGAAAACATTGCGGCTTAATACTGTTGACACTCCATTAAGTTCACCATACGCTGGCACACTTTAATCTTACAATTCCAACATATACGAGTGTTGTAAGTACATCCAAAGAGAATCGATAATATGGTCCATGTTGTCTAAATATTTTTTATACCACCTTTTTTTTTGGGTTGGATAGGCTGATGAAGAATGTAAGGGATGGCTCATATACACTTTCGGATCAACTAAAACTGTTCTATGACAATTTGCTACTCGGGTCAGTGCTATGCACGATATGAATGTTGTGTTACCCTATACAATCACCATACGACATGACCATAATTTTGGACGTTTGTTCGACAACCGTATAATATCTTGTTGGCTTGTTGAAAGTACAATGGTAATAGAACTATAAGAGGGGAAAAGCTAAGGGGTCTTGTAAATCCCAAGATATAACCTGAAAAAGTGCCTACAAGATAGAAGAATCAGAATTGAAATTTCGCTCAGAATTTCAACTACAGGCCGGGTTCGAAGAGGTCTCAAGGACCGGAAGCTCGTTGCTCATCATTCGAAGGAATTAAAATCTAAAAAAAAACCTATTTTCACTCAAATTGAAAATTCCAAAAATCGATTCGCCTTCATTCCATACATTCTTCCTCATTCATCCTTTTATATATATTTCGTTGTTTTGATCCTTGCCGTTTTATCGAACACCACGAAACTGCTCGATAAATATGAAACTAACCAAAAATTGTGGTAAATAAACGACGACAACGTATAAACTCAAAAAGGGTGCAAAATTCGTTCTATCTAATTTTTTACGACAGATGTGGCGTGAGGCTAACAAACCAACCACCATCTCGACCGAATGAACATTGTCGTCGTCCGAACAGTATCAAAAAAAAAAAAGACTCGCATTCAGAGTTTAGTGGTCATCGGGTCATTCAAGAGCTCTTTTTCCCCAAGCACTGTGCAGAGAAGAGGAATGGATGGAAAGGATATAATCAATCCCCCGTGTACTTTTAGATTACAGAACGTTCGGGTAATCTAGTTGACTTGGTCACTGACGACTTGTATTGGTCGGTTCTTGGATATGGGAATGAAAAGCATTTGTTTCAGAGAAACGTAGCTTGAATTTGTTGGACAAAGCTTTTTGCAAGAATGGAAGGAAAGGGAGCAGTTGTTGTTCGAGATTGCGAATGGTCTGCAAGCGAAAATACAAAGAGATTAGGCTAAGATAGGTGACGACGTCTGCATAGTAAAACGAAAGGATTTTGTCTCGGTGGGTTATACGAAATATTACCGTTATGATTGGTCGATACAAGGAAAGCTTTGTGGTGCGAGGAGATTCGTACTTGGTCGCTGACAGGTAAAAAAAATAAAATGAAAATTGTGAGAAAATTTAAAGGATTTAGTATGAGGATCAAATCCATTCGGTCTGGTGAAAATTTGGGCTCAAGAGTCATAATAAGATTTTGCGGTCGATTTGGCTTGAAGAAGGCTTGGAATGGATAAACTGGTTTAAGAGAAAAATTAAAATTTTGTTTGATGTGATGTTGTTGGTTTCACTTTTTATGATTATGTAATTAATATTAAGGGTAAATCGAGTTCAAGATATGAACGAAATGTATATAATCTTCTCGAAACTGCCTACACTACATAATCAATTTTTTATTTGAGTTTTTTTTCCGTATCAAACTTAATTTTATGATTTTCTGTCAAATAGATATTGTGGGCTGATATCGAAAAAGATTTATCTTTGAAGTACTTTGAAGTTCATCATATGCCATGGCATAATTATTACTTTCTTCGAACTGGACATACTACTATGTGCCTAAATTAAGATGTTTTTACCACACATATATCTCGATATTTAATTCGAAGAAAAAAACAAATGAAAACTGTTACTTAAAGCCCAAAAAAAAATCTGAAGCTTAAATAAAAAATACACTCATTAGTTTTTTTTTCATGTTTTCATTCAAGCTCTGAAATTTTTTTTCAAAAGAAACTTGGATTCTATGGTTTTCCCTAGACTCACGTAACGTTTTTCAGATTTTCATGATTTTTTCAACGCACCTTTTATTTGTTTTTGACTCGAATACATTTTTTGTATATATTTTTCTTATATTTTTTCCTATGTATTTCTTGACTTCCATGATTTTTTCAAGATTGTCATGATTCGTTCTAGACTACTCCCATGATGCCTTTTCCTACATTTAATAGTTTTTCCAAAGTCTCATGATTTTTTGTAAGTTTTCATGATTGAAAACAAATTATTTATTTTTCATGTTATTCTCTGGGTTTCTAAGTGGCTTTTTAGTGTGTAGAAGAAAAAACTGTTTGAAGATCTGTCTCAATCGATTTTGAGTCTTTTATATTTTCTTAAGGGAGATGCGAGATTGTATAGTTTATTATATTGTATAGTTATATAGGCCCATTTTTTTTACTATGTGCATAATCCACGTTAGTTTGTCATCGCAAGCTAGTCCTAAGCATTTTGCGATTTTTGTCATTGCGTTTCTAGTCCGCGTAGTTTGAGTTTCTTTGGAGTTTCTCTTCTTTTGTGTGTGATGAAATTCGTCTAATTTTATCTGCCATAGGTGTATGAAATCCAGAAGTATTTTGATGGAAGTTTGAAGGGTTGGCGTGACGGTGTCTACTAATACAGATTTATTCAAATTAAAATTTTTTATTATTTATTATAAAATTCTGGTTGAATTTGTAGTTTCCAATAAAACTTCTGAAGTTTGAAGTGAAGACTGTGATAATTACGCTCTGAAAATATAAAAACCCCCATATTGTTCCACGCCATCCATCCTAACAACAGAACCCACACTGGGCGCCAGAAAATCTGCTAACATTTAAGCACTTTAAAATTAAATTATCTTATCTTTAGGCACTAATAAGTTTTTCTTGTAAATTTTTTGGTCAAAAATGATTTCGAAACATCTGCGATTCGCATTTAACACGAACAAATCGTTTGCAGAATTGTCATTTTTATAGACCTTGCTCTCTCTCAAACCTCAATTCCTCTCCACCACATTGTCAGTGTCTTTGGTCCAGTTAGATATCCACAGTGATGATATCGCAACCCCATCGAACTGTGTGCTTGCTGCAAAATGAACTCATGTGTTAATCGATTTGTCCTGTGGTACCATAACAGTACAGAACTCAATGTATTGGGCATTTGATGCCCCAGCAGCCGGCATACCGGAGGCGAGACAGATGCTTCCTGTTCCTGGATTTGTTATTTTTGAGCTTTACTGGAATGGTTGGTTCGTTGTAGCCGTCATTCTTGTTCGCAACAACAGAGCAAAATGAAAATATTCGATGTAGCAGATAGAGAGAAGAGTTTTGATTTGGCTTTTCATTCATCCATTCGAATGACTTTCAGCGAGACCAAAGATGCTTCAAGCATTATCAATGAATGATGACGGCCGAAATCCCATAGAGCAAAAAGCTCGATTTTTGGGTAGGAAAAAAAATGAGAAATGGATTTTCATGGCCAAAATGGTACGTTTTATTGTTATAAATGGAAGTGAAATTTAGGACGTTTAGTTTGCTTTAGTTTTCTTCGTTGCATGAACCTTTATCGTTTTCTCTCTTTGCCAATAACAATGGCCAGGGACAATACACCATACGCCATACACAAATTCATATATATCTTTGGGCTACTAGAACTACGGAATGTATATTGCGTACCATCAATCACAAAATTTCTAATATGACAACAGTAATTCATCATATCTGTGTTTTAAGTAAAACCGAATACTAAGAATGTTTTCAAAATGAGCATATATACTTTTGCAACGTAAAAAAAACCTGACAAACGACAGAAGAACGGGTGTTTGATAGATATAAATTTATTATACAAGTGGTGATGAGAAAACATTTTTTATTCGATGAATAAATGTATAAGGGTAAGCTTGTAGCTAAATCGAATATGGTAACAGATTTTCGTATTGTTTTTTTTTCTTTTAAATTTTCGATAGCATACAGCTTTTAAATACTTGCTGGAAAAGCGTTATTCATTTGCATCGTATTTAATACAGTTTGAATACTATTTTCAAGTGATTTTGATGAGTGATTTTAACAGATGCTCATTGTCTCCTCTGTATATGCACCATGTAACTTCTAACTGCCTCCTTAATCGTTTTCCCTTCATGAAACTGAGTAAAGACTCAACTCTATCGCTGATGTCCATGCTGCTCCAGACGGTGCGCTGCACGTTGGCGTCCGCCCCCACGAGCAGCAATTTGTTCCTGTCGAGCGAAGTTTTGTAGCTTCCTCCGCCGGAGCGACTCTGTCATGTCCCATGTAGGCGTATGCCAGGAGCACCTGCTCCTCTTCGTTCCCCTCGTGTGCTACCACTGTCAATTAGATGGAAGATAAGCGTGAATGTTCTTCGACACCAGCATAGCCGTTCTTATTCTTGCTTCTGCGGTGGGTTCCTGAACCAGCGCCACGTCAATTTTACCTTCATCGTATGATTTTTAACATACCTTTGTCAGTATTTTGAGTGCTGGCCGTGGCATCCTCCTTGATCCGCACCTTGCCCCTCTGGGAATCGGCTGTTGTACGCTGCAGGTCAACTGTGCCCAGGTCCCTCTGGATCTCGCCGGTCTCCAAGGTGTTAAAGTTTTCATCCTTCAGGTGGCGTTTCTTCAGGTGCATCAGACACTGTCCACGTTCGAAGTCATTTTTCCAAACCGCGGGTAGAGCAGGTCGTCAGCCTCCTTGCTTATTCAAAGAATAAACACCTGTCCTTCGTCTTGTGCTGCCGGTTTCTTGACATCCACGATCTTCCAATCCTGTGCTGGAACATCCGGATTTTACCTTTGCAGCAACTTCAAGGCCACCTCCGGTTCCACCACTCGCGGTATTAAACTAGATTTAAACTAAACAGTACAAAAACATGTTTACTATTTCTAATAATTTAATCATCTACTGCACGCCCATTTTTTTTTTGTTGGATTTCCCATCCCCCAGTACTTACCGATTTCTATCATCAAACAGCTAGGTTATTAATGATATGTTCACGCTTAATGCTTTTAATATCATCTATAAACGAAATATTCGCAGCATCTGTAGCGCAACGTTAACGTTAAATATTTCGAACAGCTATTAGTTTCGTTTTTATGTCTGTTCGAAGTGTTCGAATAAAAGATCGAAAACTGAAATAAACATAAATAAGTACTTTCATAATGTGGCTGCTCCACGAAAACGGTAAAACCTAGACTAATGCACAATCGGTAAATGAAATCAAATAAATTATTGGCTCCCACGACAACTTTCAGACACAATAAAAGCCTACATATTGTATCTATACCATAAATGCACATGATGTTTGTTACGCTGTCATGATACAAACAACTATGTACATATGTACATATTATAAAACAAAAATACCGGTACAATACCGGCAACGAATAGATTCTCCCAAGTCCTTGGAGTTACTACCTCTGTAATCGTTAATACAAATACATGCTACAAATTCCCAAGCAAAATTACTTTGGTTTCGGATATAATTCGATATTGGTCTATCTGTCTGTCATTGTATGAAAGAAGCAGCATCGGGGTGCGTAGTAGATACCTGGTAATTCTACGTAAACGTCGACCGAAAATCTTATGCCTCAACCATATAATTTAGTCCGGTCGATGGTGGTTTTCTATCCAATCGAACTAAACGGAGAAATTCGCAATGGTACAACAGTAGTCCTGTTCACCTTGATATATACACTCTACGCCCGACCGGGTGTCAGATTTAACTTCGTCCTGGGACCCAAGTAAAATGCCAGAAACATACGGCAGAAAGGAAAGTGATTTCACATGAAAACTCACAAAAGTTTGGACTAGACTTGTCCACTACCAGGCAGACCCACCAAGCACAACTCACTTGATGTTAACATTTTCTCGGCATTAATTTTTTTTTTGCGTTTCTATTCGCTTTCCTTTCCGCAAGAACAAAACATCCGTAAAGGATGAGGTGTATGAAGTAGGCTTTCACATACGTGATGTCCGCCCCACTTACCTATTAATTGTGCAAACCTACACGAGGCAAATTCAGCTGTTTATTGTGCGTGAACTATTTCATGTTGACGTCGATTGGTGGAGAAGACACAACGTTTTAGATGAATTTTAATGGTAATTTTTTTTATTTTACTAAATTCCCACACGCGTTTTTGGTAAGCGAAAGAACGTTTATAGAATGTACAAATCTACATACAATTTCTATGAATAATTTCTATTGCAGAGTAGGACGTGTATTTTATTTCTTTAAAAAAGAAAAAAAAATTGGTATTGATGTGGTAATACTTTATTAATATGCGTCTGTTGGGAAGACCCTTAAGCTTGTCGCACACTACACGACACGACCAGTGCTGCCATTTTTTTTCAATTTTAGATTCAATTTTATTTAATGCTAAATAATGCTAGATCTTGTAAAATTATAATGCTAAATAATGCTTTTTTATGTAATTGAAATAAACATGGTTCAATATGAAAACAATATGTATATTTATATGAGGGTTGATCAATAAGTAACCGATTAGATTATTTCCAGTTCGCATAAAATGAAAAAAAAAAATTTTTTACTACTACATATACTCACAAAGTCAGCATGAAGAAAACATATAAATAGGCCACGATTTCAGGGATTCAAAGTGCCGAAAGCACTAGCTCCAGTATAACACAGTTCTAAGAGGAGCAACATTCATTTGAATACTAACACACGAAGAGAGAACATCAAAATGGGGAAAAACGAAATTTATTTGAAAAAATTGTCTACCAGAGGCATACACGGCGACATGGTGGACTCTGACTCTGCTCCTCCATATTCCCCCGTTGCACGCTAGGCCAAGGAGTTTAAGCTGGGAAGAACATACACTGAAAATGAACACCGCGAAGGACGTCCATCCACATCCCTCACTGAAGACAACGTAAAAAAAACCGAAGATGTCGTGTTGGTAGATCAAAGGGTGACCCTCAGCCATTTAGCTGAGGTCACAGGAATTTCATATGGCAGTTTTCGAAAAATCTTTGCCAACAAAATACATATGAAGAAAGTCTCTGCCCGAGAATGTTAACGGAGGAGCATAAGAAGAAACGAATCGACAATTCAAGGACGAATCTCAAAAAGTTCCAGGCAGATCAGGAGAATTTTTTGTGCCCTCAATCAAAACAGCAACAATTATTTAGTTTTAAGTGAAGAAAAAGTATTAGTGTCGGAAACGAAGATTTTTCTCCAGCGTTATCCGTGCGATTGCTTGCATTTGAAGCCCTAACAAAACAATTAATTCACATTATTCAGGAAAAAATATCTAACTAGAATACACATACTTTGGTAAACTTGAAGTTGTAGATGCCCGAGGCTCCTGGGAGTCTGAAGTGGATGGGGCCCCATCACTGATTTTCAGCATCATCACGATTAAATTGAACGTTACCATTTCAAAGCAATATAGATGACTTTATTATCTTTATATTTTGGACTTTGAAATTAAAATTTGATGGGCGAGATTGTAAATAGATGAGTGCCAGATTATTCCGAAATCTAAATTTAAATGCTAAAAATAATGCTAGATGCTAACTCCGAATTTCGAATGCCGTTTTGGAAAAAATAATGCTAGATCTAGCATTCAAAATGCTAAAATGGCAGCATTGGACACGACATAGAAAAATGTCGTACGACAGTCGGTAGACCACCGCACACTATCCCGAACCGACCGACACATCAGTTTGCGAAAAGTGTTCGGAAAATGCATTATGTTTAATGCAATGGAAAATGTGTATATAAAAAAAAACAAACTGAAATTTATTATAATTTCTTCCCATCTATTTTTCTTCTTTTGTGTCTTGTCGTAACTTTTTGAGCTTATTCTTCATACATATACATTCTTTCTAAAGAGTGGCGTAAAAGTTTCTGCTCTTCGATATGAAAAATAAACCCGATGAAATTAATGGGGAAAAGCTATCTTTCAAAATGTTGAGATCCTCTTTCATTTTTCTTAAACCTACATACTGCCCTACTAAGCGCAAAAGCGGTATCTCAATGAAAACGAGTTTCGAGATAATTGAAGTTTTGTAAAAGTAGTAATATTGATATACCTCTAATTTTCTTTGTGATTTAAGGTAAAACTGAGATAGGCGACGAGAAACTGGGTTCGTTTGGAGCTGGTGGAGGATTCTCTTTACTCCACTTTTCTTGTTGAGCGATTTTCCGCTCAGCTATGAATCTTGGATACATCGGGTACTTAGATTTAGAAAACTTTCTTAAGGTGTTTTCTATATGTTTTAAATAAGATAAGGCTTAGTTCATGAATTGAATTGAATTTTTTTTTTTATTTTAAATTAACCGTACATTCTTAGCCTAACTTAAAGTTTGATTAACAGGAAAAACTTACAATCTAGCGGCTATACTGTTTTAACCTGCTGGCTCTGGTTGGTTTTTTTTTTCGGCACAATTTTTATTTTATTACACTCTAATGGTATTACCCAGCCTGTACAGCAGCTGGGATTGCCCTGGCAATGCTTTTCTTAAAAACTACCTTTCTTATACCTAATTATAGCTAACTTAGCCTAATTAGACCTAAATCTTAACCTAGGTCTTAAGTCTAATCCCTTGTGTTCGTCGGGTGGCCTGTGTAAGTGAACAGCGCATCCGTGAGCCGCCGCTGCACTGCTATCTTCGCGGGGCGCATAAATGTCTCATTAGAGCCACCTGTATGACCGAATCAATCCGTTCGCATGTCCGTCTGTTTGTCTGTAAAATGTATCGTCAATTCCACAACACGGTCCCCAAGTGGCTTCAATCCTGACTGCTGATATAGGAGAAGGTTCTTCGGCCACTTTTTAGTTACCGGGTTGTAGAACCTGCCAGTGCAGAAGCGGAGGATTCTTCTTTCGAACATCTCTGCTTCGGTCATGACAGTCTTTGACCAGGTAATCCAGGATGGGGATGCATAAGTCAGGATGGGTCGAATGAGGGTCTGATAGCAAATGGATTTAGCTTTGGTGGTCATGTCCATCTTTTTGGCGAAAAGAGGTCGGATGCGTTGAAATGCGGATTTGGCAGCTTTGATTTTTCACCACACAAAAAGATTAAACTTTAAAAATTCCTGAAAATCGATTCCGAGGTACTTTAGAGATGAACTAGGAGTAATCCTAGATGTTCCGAACGAGACATCGAGTTTTTTGGCCTTGTTGCAGATAGTTTGAGATCCCCAATACTTGGAAGGATTGCGAAATACACATAGCTGAGTCTTACTGCTGTATGGTTTGATGCCCCATTCGTCAAAGTAAAGACTTAGTTCTACCAAGTAGTATTCCAGGCTCTTCGCTGCTTTGAGCGGGTTTTGGCTTGACGCGAATAAGAGCGTGTCATCGGCATATTGGAGGATTTGAACTTGGGGTTGGAATAGGTAGGTCAGCGGTGAATATGGTATAAAGAACTGGTCCAGTGACAGAACCTTGTGGCACTCCTGATGTCACAGGCTCTATGAGAGAATCTGCTCGATTAACGCTGACATAGTATTGTCTGTTGGTAAGAAAGCTTGCGGCGAGTCTTACTACCTCTTTTGGGAATCCAAACTTGATCAACTTAAATAGAAGGCGAACGGCAAACGGAATCGAAAGCCTTCTCGATAAAGCCAAACTGGTGGTTAGGTATTACCTGTGTGAGCTCACAGTGGGTTTTAATTATTTCCATCCACATTCTCTCAAAAAGCTTCCCCAAATTAGGAAGCAAGGAAATTGGACGGAAATGGCTGGCCTCTTTAGTTTTGCCCTTCTTATGATTGGGAATCATCTTTGCTACTTTCCATGTGTTCGGAAAGTAGCCATTGTTCAGGGCGTTGTTGAAAATAATGGAAATAATTCTGAGCATAGAGCTCAGAGACAAATAATCAACTTTATGTGAAAGTTTTCCGAAAGCGAGTTTTAGACTGTGCGGAAAAGGAAAGAGGGCATAATTCATGCTAATTATATATTATATTGCTTCAAGTGTGTTAAATGTTGTACAGGAAATACTAAGGACAGAAACTTTTTGCGCCACCCAGTAGTTTCTGGCCAAAATTTTACCTCATCCATTACCAGTTCGATATTTTTTTAAATATCAAACTGCCGAACGACAATTGATGCTTATCATAAAATCTATGAAGCTATATGAAAGCCCGCACACTTAACCGACACGACACATCACAACGTCGTACAACATTTGTCGGATTGGATTGCGACGAGCTTTATTCGAGATGGAAAATTTCTAACTGTCTATGTTTTCTAATGTTTCGCAAATTATATTTGCTTCAGAAATTCAATCGCGATATGCGTCGTGGAAGGCGTCGACGGGGGACCGCCTTCAAGCACCTCGTCGTAGCCTTTTGGACCGTTTCTAAAGTCCCGGAATCGTGGCCCTTAAGACGCCAGGACTTCGCGATCTCCTTCCTCATGCGGTTCACTCTGTTTTGCAGCCTTTTACGGACTTCCAAGTAAAATTGACTGTTCACCGTTTGTCCCGGTGGCACAAAATCCAAGTGAACAATGCTTTTCGAGTCGAAGAAAACGATGAGCATCGATTTGATGCGCGATTTACCAATTCGTGTCTTTTTGGGGGCGTGGGGAATCGGGCGTGTTCTCCTCGGGATTAGCGGTTGCTCCTTGGTGTCAAGAATTTCAGGATTCGGTTTGCAACTCCAAATGAATTCTTCATACAACTAACCCCACATTGGGCGCACTTTCTACTTCTACTACTGATGGCGTTTCGTGGGAAGGCATAGAGGTAGCGTTGTGCCACTTGGTGTCAAGGATGCGCCTACACCGGCTCCTTCATTTGCGACCAGGAAAATCAGAAAAATTTTCCGCCCTTTTCGTGAATTATGTTATATGTAACAATGCGCGATTTTTTTTCAATTCCCTAGAAAACTTCGCTGTTTTTCGTTGCTCACAAAAAAATTAATTCAAAATAAAGAAATTCGCATTTAGTTGTTATACCCCGTACCATAATAATAAAAAAAATTCTCTGAAAAATCAATGCACGCAAATACTTACTTCTGATAAGCTTTTCCTTAATTGAAGAGGTATTATTTGGGTTCTTTGTAGGATCTTTTTAGCTTTTTCTAGGCTCTTTGTAGGTATTTTCAGATACTTTCTAGGTACTTTTTAGGTATTTTTGAGTCTCTTTGGTCCTTTACCGTGATCGCATTTCGATATTTATTATAAGTCAAACTTTTTAATGTCCGAAAAAAAATCATCAGAGATGAATTTTTGCGTGCATTGAATTTTTAGAGAATTCGGTTGGCTTGAGGTGTTAGGCTTATTCAACTCAGATATATGCACATATACGACAGGAAAAAAAACTGCCACCCCAAAAAAAAATCGAAAATTTGCCGCCCCCGAAATCTGCCGCCCTATCAATCACTCCAGCATCTGCATGCGATCGGATGGTGTTCGCTATCGTCATCATAGCCACGTTAGTCTTTCCAGCGCCCGTAGGGGCACACACCAGAAGGTTTTCGTTGCTATGGTATGCTGCAGGGTACACCACAGACTGGATCCTATTTAACTCTTTCGTACCTTGGAAAATAATTTGGCCGATTTGATCCAACGAACTGATCTGAATGCGATTGTTTCCAACCGCTAAAGGAGGAGGTTCGGTTGCTGGAATCTTCACTTCTTCGAACATCTTGCAGTCGACTCGCTCGACATTGTCGGGAAGAACAAGCTTGGACCCAGCAATGAAGCCTACGTGCGACTTGGCTTCGCTCTGGGAATCAAAAACAAAGGGATATTTAACGCGCGGCTGCGACATCTCGACCACAAGCTTCAACGATTGATCTTTGAAGAGAGGCTGTCTTTGGGCGGTTTGCAGCAGATTCTGTTGTTGCTGAAACCGAAGTTGCATAGGATTAATCTCTTCTTCGTCTGAATCGCCTTGTTCTTTATTTGCAGCGTTTATCATGCGCTGGAGCTTCTTCTCGTCCTTGCGAACTTGCTTCATCAGGAATTTCTCTTGTTCTGATTGCACCACCACAGTGCTGGCAATAGCTGGGCCTTGCTGTTGTGTTTTGTGGTCTTTTCCGTTTCGTTCCAGACGCTTGCCTTTCAAATTGTTGCGCTTCTCGCTTGCTTCGAACTTTTCTACCGCTTCTTTGCGATGATTCAACAATTGCTGTATAACTTCGAATTTATCAAAGCCGAGCAGCTCAAAGAGATCATTTTGCAACTCATCGTTTGTCTTTTTCTACTTCAGGAGCTCGATAAGACCGTTAATTAAGTCTGGATTTACATGTTTCACGAACCACGCTCGTGTATATGTGCTTTCCTTCTTTTCTTTCGACGTTGTACTTTGCTTCTGAACATCGTATTTCATGGAGAACGTCAAGGCAGTCTTTGCTCGACCTGCCAGATTCGGTGAGAGATCTTGCAGACGACCGATATCTGGCCGCTCCATTTGTGGCAAGTTGCACGTAATCTGTTCGCCCCAGTATATCGTTTTTTGTTCTTCGTCATTGTCAGTGGCAAATCCGCCCCTGCAAACAAACCATAGTTTAGAAGCTTTGCAAGAAAAATTCGGTCACCAACAAAATCAAAATCGTTTGAGAAGTCTATCTGAATTTAAATCAGTCACTGCACTAGTCTTTATATCCATCTTTGTCCTCTGAAAACTCATCAGCTCAATCGGATCACGCACTCCAGATATTATCTCCCTTAATCTTATTACTGCCATTTTTTACTGAAATAAAATTTGAAAAAAAAATCAAGAATTAAGTGAAAAAGTACACCTAAAAGCAAAAATCTAACCTGTCTCAGCGAACTCTTTTTCGTCTTTTTATCACAAATCTTTAACACTGCTCCCACTATATCCCATCAACTGTCGGTAGCACGTATTAACACGCAATGGATTTTCCCATGGTGCAAAGCTAAAAACATCACCATTATGAATCAAAATTCTTTGACTTGTGTCAAAACGTTACCACAAAAGCTAAAATTCTCTAGACGATGGCTTGAAAAATGCGTTGCATGCATGAAACGCTCTTTCCCACACGAGATATACACGTGTGTACGGTACGTCCCTACATGATTTTCGTACTAGTTTCTGCATACAACTCACCAAACACCTCATTACATCAAATATTCGAACTGACAGAAAGAAAAAAGCTGAATCTGTTCATGTAGGTTTGTTCGGTAGATAAGATACATAAATCTAAGGAAGAGAAAGATTGTGACATGCAATTATCATAATGGAACATGAACGAGCTAATCCATACATTTTATCAGGAGCACAGCGTCATATTCAGTACACAACACACACACACTCACACACACACATATTACATGGCAAGACAAGTACTGTCACTATCCCTACCGGTACAGAGTTCTGCTCCTTTCATTGCTGTTCGTAACAACAAAAGTGAAAAAGTAGAGCTTGTGCGGACAGACATTTAATCAATTCTAGAAGGATGTGAGATTCTCTGATGGCGTAAAGCAAACTATTGCCGTTGTTACATCCATGAGATAAGATGCAAGACGTCTGTATCAGCAGGTGAGAACTTTGATTCCTTTAAATCTACAAAAGCGTTTTATATCTAATCTAACCTATCTACACTAACTTAACACACAATTTTTTCTCTTTAAAGCCAAAATCCAGTTCGAACTATCTTCACACATTCAATCGAACAATACACCTGTCTTTATATCACTCCGTCTTAAAACTATCATCTAGTCTTCCTACATTATTTGCTTCTCTGCTTCTTTACTTCTTTGTCTCTCCCTTTCCGTCGTAATAGTTGCTCTTCGTGCACATGCTGATATCTAGCAGCGATGGAGATTAATGGGCCACTCAAGATTTTATCCCTAATTTTGGTCAGCAATTGTCCGGCTGGGATTTTGAGAGTTAGCTGTTGATGGCGAAATGTAGTCCTTGTGAATTCAAAAGAGTTGTGTCCCAGCACACAATAGCTGTCGACAGAATAGCGCTATAGCTTGGACTTCGACCAACAACCCCCCCCCCCCTCTCCTCTCAAAAAAAAAAAATAGGCCAAGAGCAATTCGGACTGTCGTAAGACTGTAACTGTAACTGTTACCCGAGTCACAAGCAACGCTGAAAGATGAAGAAATGGCAAACCACTAAAATGGCTGGAGACGATGACGACTAGGACGACGTCCTTCAGTTCGTTGTATATATGAAAAACGGTTCGTCGGAAAATAAAAAGACTGTTTACGGGGGCTAAGTGTACGAGATAATAATTTTATTTTGCAGACATGGTAGATTTGATAGTTGATGGCTGTCGACATTTCGACAAAAGCATGGCAGACGAAGAAGGGACGAACTCTTGAATAAGAATTGAATGCATTAAGAACAGCAGGCGTCAAGAGCATGTGGACATGAGTTGAATGGTAGAGTGTAAGTAATCGAGCGAAGATGTTCGTTTCTTTTTAAAGATATTCGTTTCTACTTTCATCGCTATGCGAAAATGTGTATTTGTCTTCGGTCGGCCCCCATAGGCATTATATACACTTATCAAATTGTGAATAAGTATAATTGTTGTTGAATATTCGGAACTGGAAGAAAAAAGCAACAAGGAGCAGTTGTGTGAAAGATGCTGCATTGTATCATAAAAATAAGGTCATGATACTCAGATATAGTTTTAAAAGTTTGTGTAGGATCAATGAAAAGCAATAGGTTTGAAGAGTTGTTGCGAAAGGTGATTTACCTTTCAAATTTTTACTAAGATCCTTACTGTGATCAGTGTAATATTTAAACGTTAATCTATTTGCTTAAATCATTCAAGCTATTTTTTGAATTCTCTCACTTCCGTCAGCAGATTGGCTTTTGCGAAGAATCAATTATTTCATCGTTTACTAGAACCCTTAAAATTTTCAGAAGCTCATAGATGTTATCATAGCTGTTTTTAGTGATTCCTCCTGATTTTCAAAGTCATTTTTCCTTCTTGATAATTCTGGATAACGTGGATATCATCAGTATTTTGTTTTATCGATTCTGTGCTATAATTTCTCAATTCAGACAGTGGTGTCCATTTTCTATTGATTGAGTTTATCCAGTGCTATGGATTTTGTTCGTTTCTTTTTTCGAATTAGATTTTTTTTGTGTTTCATAGCATAGAAAACCACTAAATCATAAAAATCATAAAAAATCTGGCAGATCTCTCTCTTTTGCAACTAAAAGTTCAATCAAAAACAAAACTCTAAACCAATTTTTAATCCCGTTTAATTCCGTACGCAATATAACGCTAATAAAATAATATTCTGAAAACTAGATTGCAACTTTTTACAAACTCTGTCTGCATACTCTGAGGATTGTGTTCGATCCTTCAATGGTTGAATTCTTCATCCAATTCATCACAAATTATAATTTGGAGCAGTTTCCTTGAAGGTGTAGGGTAATTTTCGCAGAATCAAATTACCGCCATACAAAGCAAAGGTAAAAGTTGCAGCATTCGTGGGGATGACCCGACCCTGAGATGTCTCAAAGTGCCTTGCAATCACCTATAATTTGTCAGCTGATGCAACCAATTTCATATACAGGGTCAGTCCACTGCAGCTTTCCTCCGTCCCGAATGTCCTTAGAATGGAAAAGATCCAATAGACTTCCACCCGCAATCCTCACACACGTATGCCAACTGCCCGATTCTGAATTTCTGAATAAATTGAGGAGCGAATTTCAAACAATGATGAACTCCATAGCTCTCCAACAGCTGAAAAAAAAACGCTTTGCAGAGAATCTGGACCCTGCTTTTTCTGAGTAAAGCCATTCGGTTATTTCAAATGTCAAAAATATATCTCGCTCGAGATTACTGAAATAGTAGAAATGGAGAGGACATGCCCATAAGATTAACATTGAAGGGGAAGGTAGTAAATTTTAGACAAATATCCTTTTTAGATGCATAAAAATATTCGGATTTATGACTTTCACAGACGCACACAAACAAACATACACCGCGAACATTAATTCAAATCTCATCTATTTTCAAACGTTGCTTTCACATTCGAAATCATTAAAGTTTGCGAAACGAAGAATTTCAGAAGTTCACGAATCCCGGAAATATCGTTACTACATATATGATGATATCGTGTGAAAAGTGCATATACATACATACATATGTATATGCACGAAAGCAAGGCATTCGTTGCACTAAATTATGACTATAGGATAGGTATTTGAAAACTCTCGAAATTGCACGCTACTTCCGAGTGAAATCCACTTGAAACATTTTAGACATTTCGAATAGTGATGCAAGCAGGACAAGCAGACAGGTAGAGTCAGAGCACAGTTAGTGAAAGCGTCGACGTGCGGCAGTCGTCTTTCAGTGCAGCAATCGTGATCCAATCAAATATAGAATCCCGGCACGGTATTCAAAATTTCCACTTGGTGGTTGTAGCCGCGATGGCTATAAACTGCAGAAGGAAGGAGGACTACTGAAACGAGCTGAGTGGTGGGAGAGATAAGGCAAAAGTGGTGGTAGCATTAGTTCCTTTGCAGAATAGAAAGATTGCATTGAAAGTTCGCACATTCAACGAGGTTGCCAGGTCTTTACCAATTGCTCACTAACTCACTTCCCATTCTATTCATTCTACTTGCATTCATCTGGTGCATTCGAACTGATTACATAATAATGGCATGCTATAGTTTTATCGAATCAAATGTCAGTGGAACAGTTATTTGAATCTGATTTGCCAAATATGCGTTTTTGTGTTATTTAGCACTGACATTTTTGGGTCTTTCCTTCCACGTTCAGGATGCGAAAAAGAGTTGTGGGCATGCAAATCTCAAAAAAAATTTAGTGAAAATCTCTCAAAGCACAGATTGAAATAAAGATTGCTTTGAAAATCAACGGTACTGAGTGTATTTAACAATTTTATTCCCCATTCCATGAAGTCGAAGTCTATTCAATCTGAAATACTTTTTGTTGACTTTAAACATTTTTCACAAATAGCTTACAATCGTATATGATAGATAACTCAACTAAAAAGTTTATTGATAATTCTATATATATATATTCGAATTTAAACTCAAAAAGAAAAAATTGAACAAAAAACTGACAACGACTTGAAATCGAATGTGAAAACGTAATAGTTTGTTTGAACATTTCTGATTTCAGAAACAGACAATTACTTCATCTCCAAACATGTTTTTCTCTTGATATTTTTTGAATTTTTCAAAAATTGGATATTTCACATACGGTTTTATTTTCGCAAACTGCCACTAAAATACGCTGAATATGAGCTAGAAAAGCGAAAAACATTGAGATCGTGGCACTGAAATCTTTTGTTTAGCTCAACCATTCAATAATTTTTTTTGCTATTGATGTGAATCGGAGCATATATAATCTAAAACGTGCAATATATGGAGATTAGAAGCAGTCATGTTGCTGCTAGAATATTCTCTAAACATTTTAAGTTGATGGATTAGATAGAATATTGTGAAATTTCAGTCAAATTGCTTGTATCTAGTTAGCGCCCAACGTGGGTTTTTTTCCTTGCAAATATCGCTGTTTACAATTCGGTGAAATAATAATATCACAAATGAAAATCAATTGAAAATTATAATCTGTTCGCACGTTTCTATGAGATAGAATGTGTAGTAAATACGAAAAATAAACTCATATTTAATATGAGTAAAACGTTGAAAGGACCAACATGACATTCATTCCGCGTCCTGTGGATTCACTATTCATATTTGAGCAGTAGCTTTTGCTACCTCCTTTTTTCATTTTGCGCATGTTCCCTGTACAGTATTTGCATGCATACACACAATAACCAAGCATATTGTGGCTAGCGATGATTTCAGCTTCTTATATTATCCTGTTGTAATGTCCTTAGCTATAGTTTTTCTCCCTACGAATTCATAAGAACTTCGAATTATACAGATACTCAGGAGGTGTCTGAACGAACACTTTTCTGCGAAATGCATGAAGTCTGATAATGACTATAACAACTCGGCTTAAATTTTGTTTGATGGTGTTATGTACATAGGTCCTGTTGCGAGATCAAACCTATAACTCGAGCGTATGTGGATGTGTGTGTGTGTATGTGTTGTACTCATTGATTTATGACTCTCACTTATAATGGCATTAAGCATGACTAGATACGTTTACAACGGAAACTATAATCTGACATTTGTGTGCAAAAGAGGTAATTAGGATTAACCGTATTAAATTATTACTACTCGTAGAATATAGGATATTGTGCAGATTTAAATAGGGATTGTTTGCATTCAATTAATTTTTTTTTGTATGCATTAAATAGGCGTTGTTAGAGGCAGTTGACATAAGTGTAGCTTGGATTTGTAGATCATTTGATTACCGTTTCAAGTGTATTGAAGTCCTTTGTGAAAAGAAAATTGTCTGAAATCTGTTGATTTTTTCTATTCGTTTCGATACTGATATTGGCGTGGGTCTTCATCAAGAAAAATTTAAAAGTCTGGAGAAATCCCGTATATTCTGATAAAACATATTTGAAAGAATGTGAAGAAAGAAAGTGAAAGATATTTTAGAAAATTTAAAAAAAAAAATTAAAACTTGATGCAAGTTTTTTCTTCAAATAGAAGAAAAGTTTTGAATTATCTAAATAATATGGTGTAGTCAAGAAAGTAGCTAAATCTAATCTCATTGAAACTAAATGTAAAAAAAAAACCATATAAAAACTAAAAACTATTATTATTTATATTATTTAAACCAAGATCTTTGCAGAGTTGAAAGTTCAGTACCATTCACGTACTATCTCCCTGAGAAAAAAGGTTCAGGAAAAGTAATGGGGTTCGAAGAAAATTTTTTTATGTCGTAATAGGAAATAATGGACGCCTGGAAAAAATCCGGAAGGCCTCGAACACGCCGGCATTTTCGTGGAATTCACATTATATTTTTTCCAGACTCTGAGGATTTTTTTCTCGAGAAAGAATGTCTTTGGATTTTTCGTAAGCTTCTAGGATTTTTTCCCAGCTTCTAGGATTTTTTCCCAGACTCTCAGAATATTTTTTGAAGACTTCAGATTTTTTCTAAAGACTTCAGATTTTTTCTAAGCTACCATGATTTTTTCGCAGACCCCGTGGATTTTTTTCCAGGTTCTTTTGATTTTTTCTTAGACTCCCCGAATTTTTTATTGAGTCTCCTGATTTTCGCTAAGGTCCCGTAATTTTTTCTTAAGCTCTCCGTATTTTTTTTAATCCTCCTGATTATATGAGGCCTAGAATATCCTGGCAGTTGTTGCAAAATCATAGGATTCTAGAGAAAATCACTAGATAGTTTTAGAAAATTATGGAGATTTAAGGAACATCGATGAGGCCTAGAAAGTCCTGACAGGTGCAGATAAAATCATGGGGCTCTAGCAGGTCCAGATGAAATCATATGCTATTAATTTTTGCGGGAACTAGCTCATAGTCAAGGGCATTTGAGAAACCAATACGAATAGCATGAATTTGATGCTGAAAGTTAAAAACTTACGCAACATAGTATATGATTTTTGTGTTTTTGAAGCGATTTTTAATAAAATCTTGCTGCTCAGTTCTAAAAGACAATTAGTGAAAAAGTTATACTAAAAAAATGGTCGTTGGAAGAACTTAGCAAAATTTGGAGAATTTTCGTTGAATAAAATCTTCGTGACTTAAAATGTAAAAATGGATTGTTTATTTTTTTACATTTTAAGTCTAGAAGATTCCATCCAGCGAAAATCTTCCCAATTACACTCAATTCTTCCAACCTTCTCTCATCTGTTATCTAATTTCTAAAGGTTAGTGCATAAATCGGTTGATTTTCATATTTTTCTTAACTTTTGCCTTTGCTTTGAGTACACAATGCCACATTTTCATCTAGAGGAAAAACATATTTCATTTCCTTTCCTTGCTTGCCTACCAAATTGCGATGAAATCTTGAAAAATCCAGAAAAGGTGTAACTAACAAGTGACTAAACAAATGATACTGAAAATTTAATAAACCTGCACCAAATCCGACGTATTACATTTCATGATCAACACGACTTAAATTTGAATTTATGCACGCCTATCAAACGCTTTACCATACATATATCAGATACACATTTTTTTCACCACCAATAAAATTGGACTACGGACTTTTTTCATTCATCTTTATTACCATCATTGAACGCCTTGTTGCCTGAAACTGTCATTTTCAATTGCTTTTAGTCGGAAAAAGGTCGTTGTCGTCGGTTGGTCGTTTCAGGAATGATATGGTGTAGGCGCGCATCGGTAATTGTACATAATCAATCTATTCATGATAGCAAGGCCGTTGCCGCCACCACGATAAGATTGATGAATTTCCAGTGAGTTATAGCACATTCACATACAAATATTTGCACGCAAAAGAGTCATGGCGTGGCGTGGCGTTCAAATAAATCGAGACTACGAAGGAATCTAGAAAGGGTGAAAAGGGATTTCTATCCAAATGACAAAGATAGTGTCGAAATCCCGGTCAGATTGTCAATGCTAAATGCTATGAAAGAAGAAAGGATGGAATGTACGAGCAAAAACCATCAATCGACAAATGCAAAGAACTAACGTCAGACCGAAATGAAAGGGATATTAGTTTTCCCGAAGTCCATATTATCATGGCTGTAAGAAATTTTATGTTCCCGGATCAGAATCAATCTACATACACATATGAAAACTTGTGTGCGACGAATCGTATATCGTATCCATCCATCTTTTTTGGTTCAGAGCGAAATACGAAGAAAAAAAAAACACTTTGAAAACTCGAGAGTTGAAAGGAAAATGGAAGGATCAAAGTTGTCTAGAGCTTTGTAGTAAAAAGATAGACAATATTTCCCTTCCATCATATCGCCCAAGCATCAATTTGTATTTTCTCGGCACGGTGTGGTACTATTTCTGAACAAAAAAAAAACGCAACATGCAGAAGGCTAAACATCACTGTTCTGGCAGTAAAAGTAACGGAAACTCTGTCTCGGCATGCAAATTCTTTCCGTCAATCGATTCTCTCATAAAACAGGAAACAGTCTCTGATCGACAATTTTCTTTTCACTTTTATGTGATGTATGCTTGATATAAAACTTGTAGTCAGTAATTTATTGGGAAAAAATATGAATGAATAAAATCTTGACGGCCTTATGTAAATCTTTCGTCGAAAAAGTTTTGAATTTTTTTCTCATTTTAAAAAATTTCACTCGAATGTACTATTGTTCTCTGAAACCCACACTGGGCGCGAAAATGTCGATGAGAATATGAGGATTTGAGTGTGGCTGAGAATGAAAGTAGCATGTCTAGTGATTGATACAGTTTTACTTAGTATATTGATATTGAAATAGTAATGAATTAAATAGTAGTGCGGCTGTAAAACGAAAAATTGATGAGGTGGTCGTAAATAGAGAGAAGAAAAATTTCCAGTCATTTAAAATTAGCGGTTTTTTAACTTCATACAACTTTTTTTTGTGAAAAAACCTTAAAGTTCAGATGACCGATATTTCATTTATCTTTGAATTGAAATATCTTAAATGAAATCATTCGATTTATACCAGTCGTTCAATCAACCTTAATTTTACCAAATCAAATATAAAAACTGAAATGTATCTTATCACGCTTTCGAACCAATTCCGTTTTGTCTAGAAACTGAAAGCTTCAATCAATCATCTGTTTCTCGGGTACGTTTTATCACACGCCATATGATAGCTTGTGTATGTACAATGAAACTTACAACACCTAAATTCTTTCTGCTCTCATTCTTTCGTGACAGGCTGTGAAATTCAAACCAACCCCCGCCGAAAAAATCCAAACATGCTAACGGCTGGAATCGAGTAATAAAGTATCGAGCACAGAAAGAGAAGCAAAAAAGTTTTTGAATACTGAATTCTATATGGTCATGGCCATGCATGTACGAATATTTTGCCTGCATCACGAAAGTAGAACAACATTTTCACAGCACCATAGTCCCACAACTCTTTATTCAACATAACCGCAAAGTTTCTTTATAATCTTGCAAACTTTACGAAATTTATTTTGTCATTTTGCAATTTGCAACCGAAAAACAAGTACTTCTGCCGGAAGTGAAACAGCAGTGGTAAAAATAAAAAAAAAACCACAAAGAGAACTAACGGAAATGACATAATTTTTAATGGTGAGCGCATATGTGGGTCGGAATCTGATGAATTTAGGCAATTCAAATGTGAATTCGAATCGCACCCTTAATTTCGTTCGCATTTCGATTTCAATAAAAATTTAAAATTCAATTTGCCTTTGCCTGCAAACATGCAAATTGTTTAACGATATATTTCAAATACCATTTACATGACTAAGAATTTGCCAAGCGCTAATGAATACTTTTGAGTCGACTGCATTCCAAAGGAAGCCAACCAGCCAACAAACACTCAGCAGATACAAAGATGTTAGCTCTCTTGGCGTCTGTCCTCTTCAGTTTTTAACCAACATCTGAACGAAGCATGAAAACCCTTACCGTTCCACTACAAACCTTTTCTATCTGCTTTGCAATTTCGCTTCTTTCCAGTCTGATGGACCGAACCCCCCTCCATACGGATCACAGTTGGTCGACAGCTGCTGTGAATATTTTTTTTTGTGCCAGTTTCAGTACAGTTTTCTTGCCATAGTTTTGTAATATATGTTTTTGTTGCATTCATTCTTTCTCTGCGTCTTTTCTGATTTGTTTCCGGGACACACATTTCCGAACCAGTCTAAAACGAAAGCTGACTCTACATTCGACGGAATGTTTCGTTTCGTTAGAGTGCGAAAGTGGAAGTTCAAGTCTTTAATTTTCTCTAAGGACTCTTATACGGGGATGGATACTCAGCATGATTTACTAATTAAAATCGTGTTGAAACTATCTTTGCGATACTAATATCTCTCCTTCACTTAGGTTTTATATATGAGCCAATAAAGTTGTCAGGGTTATCATTTAGGAAACTTTTCCAGATCTACTAAATACCAACACATCCACCAGTGAATTTCATATTGATCTGATGATGAGTGATGAGAAAATTGGTAAATTTTTAAAGGGTTACCATTTCGAATGGATATATCATTTTCAAAATTTCAAGCTGACAGGGTCCACAACGCAAAAAGGCGAAAAAAATCCGGCCTTTGGATGATTTGAAGGATTTGTTCACATGCCTGCGGTAGCTACAGAGTCGAATACACAATCATCAAAAATAATACAGCATTGTTCCTTAAACACATCAATGTTTCTTGAGATTTGATAATGATATCCGTTCTGACACTTGACTTACTTCTACTCAAATTAAATCACTATAGTATCTGCGAGCCTTTATTTTCTTGGATATCCTCGTTCTTGATTAATCGCACCTGTTTTCTCTCCTTCTCTGGCGTGTCGTCGTTCTCGTTATCCCTTTTTTCTGGTGTGATCCAAAGATCCAGACTAGGACCTCTCTTTTTCGATCTCTTCATCAATAATCGGCCCAGTGTTTTATCGTCATCTTGTTTACTCTAAGCAGATGACTTAAACAATATTTCAAAAATCAAAAATTCAGCTGATCATCGGCTTTTTCATGACGATGTTTAATTTTTTAACTGCTTGGTGTAACTCTAACTACTTATCTTGACATTTTTCCAAACTTTTTGTCATGTCCTTTTCTCTGGAGCTCCAAACTTATGCCTATTCTTATTTTATTTGTGAAACAATCCTTTTCCCTGTGGAACATTTAACATTTTACTTTCGTTCTTAAACTGAAATTTGATATTCATGTTCGAACCATTATCAAAAGGACCTTTAGGATTGCGGGCCATGCTATACGTCTCTCCCGCAATTTTTTAAGTGTTGTTGTTCGTTCCAAACTCGAATAGTGTAGGCAAGTCTGGAGCCCTCATCCACATCTGGAGTCTTGAATCTTAAGCCGAGACACACTCGCACTTTACCATTTAAATATAATTTTCCTGATATTTTTGTAATAAACGCTTACCACTCCCTAATCTCCTTCTCCTAGCAAAGCGCAGCGTTTACCTGGATGAGTGATTTCTGTTCAAAATCTACCGTAACGATCTAACTTCTTCAACGGAGCTTTGATAAACGAACAGCAGTAAGAGTGGTAAATTAGGTCCTCTATTGCTTTTGAAGTACCATTTGCACGTGCCAATACTTTCAGTCCTCTGTTTTCAGTCTTTTACGCATCCATAACAACCTCGAACTCGGTCCTCTTCCTCACTCTATAGCCACCCTTAAAAATCATATTTGCTATTAGCCTCTCTTATCTGTCATTTGTGGCTTTGAATTGTATAATTTCATTTTTAATTTATTATTTTCGATTTCTGTTTTTAAGCAATCATATTTGTTATTGGACTTTTTGCTGTTAATGCCAACTTAACGCTAAATAAATAAATAAACTCTATCGAAAGCTATGAATACTCTAAATTTTCACAATTTTTTTTTGTTTGCCTACTTTAAGGCACCTTGCGCCCGCATGGGGTTAAAACATTTCAAAAACATCATTGCTATGCTACAAATATAGCTTATTATGAATTCCAATACATATTATTCCGAAATAATATACGCTCACAGAAATAAAGGGATGAATCTAAATTCTTCAAAATGCCCGCTGTCGCCGAAGGGTTAAAGATATTTTATTTTCGGGTAAAGTGAATCTTATACTATTTTTTCCCCGAAAAAAAAGTAACAAATCATTTTCAATGCTCTGTAAGTCTGCTACTAATTCTAGTTGAAAAGTCAGAGTTCTGTCACATTTCTAATTTGTTCGACATCTTGCAACAAAGTGTCGTTTCAGTATCGTACAAAATTACACATCAAACCATATGTTCGTAACAACGTCATCTTGATGAGCTGTGGAGAGTTCCGACATCAGACAATAAAGATAAAACTTTCGGAATTCTTTCGCTGGTGGTGTCAAGAATCGTGAGCATTTCGAGTAGATGGTCGTGGACTAGAGGATATTTGTTATGATAAAGCTTTGCTCTCCAAACAACATTTACACTTGTTTATAGTTCACATCTTACAAAACGTGGTGCACTCAGCTCTAGTCACATAGCCATTCAACATTCTCTATGTGCACATGAAGGAATTGCATAGTTTTCGATTCGAGTAAACCACCAATGTTCGTATGGAACTTACTCCCACATTGGGCGCGATGTGGTATTAATGCAAGTTTATTGTTGCTTGATGTTTGAACAATTTGAAAATAAACTGAATGTGCAAGAACTAACATTTTCTAGATGTTAAAGAACATTTGAAAGTTAGATGATGTTGCTGTATTCGTGAATGCAATCAAAAGTTGCATTATGTTTTAAATACCACCAACCATTCCGTTCTTATTTCCACTTTCATTTCATTTCGTCTTACTTAAGTCCGGAATTGTTGAATAATATTTAATTTTTTCAGTCTATTTACGCATTAATGTACTTCCGAAATTTTTCGTAACTTCATATGCTTTTATGCTCTAGAAACACATTCAATACACCATCAACTTACATATTAAAGTCGGCATTTCAATTTAAACTTTCAAATCCATCCAGTCGTGTTCATGCTGCTAAATGATGACGACCCGTTTACCGAAACCTGACATCCTCAATGTTCTGATGATCATAAAGACGTTGAAATACGGTAACCAGAAAAAAATGAAGCAAAACGAGAGATGTACTGTTTTTCTTAATGCGAATTTAATCGGTTGCATGAAATTTCATTTCAACTACGTTCTATACCAGTTTCATGTATATGTGTAAGTGTGTGTGTGTGAGAGAGAGAAAGATAAAGTGAGATGAAACAAGACAGTAGGATTTGTATAAAGCAATCTGACAGGAATTTTTTCCCCATAATGTTTTGGGCTCTTTTCTGATTCAACTTTCATTGCTGGAAATTTTCTCACTGACATTAAGCTGTTTTTATGGTTACATCGTGTATAGATACGTACACGAAATATTAAAATAAAGTGATATGCATGTTATATTCACGATGCAACATATCGATTGTCCTTCACGTTAATCCTGATGGACGAAAACCTTCGATCTCATATGTCTGCCTCATTGACCATGTCCTGAGCAAAAAAAAAAACAACCACACATTTTTGCAAATTGCAATTGATCATGCAAATTATTTCAACATCACAAATAGATTCGATGCCCTACATAAATCCCTTTTCTATTTTCCATTATCTCCTTATTTGTTGTTCCATCATTTACGTATATTTTTCGAATTAATTTTTTTCTTTGCGTTCACTTTTCAATTTCCTGTGCATTGTGCCGTGATGTTATCGGTGGCGGATGCTACTGCTGCTGCTGCTCCAAATTAAACCATGTTCCAATAACGTGTATCTACTTCTGTGTTTGAATTTAAATTTTTGCTATGTTGACCGGTAAAAGATGCAATAGCCATTTTTATTTGTTCGTCTGCATGTAATACGCACTCCTTGCTTGCTTGCTTGCTTGCTCGCTCGCTTGGTGCCGACTGCGTGTAGGGATGACAAAAGGAGCGTCATAAAGCAGTGAAAAAAAACAAAAGCAACAACAACAAAACAGGCAGCTCAATTAAAATCGACTCGGGTCCATTAATCGGTATAACAATGAAAAACGAATTACAAAAATAAGCAAAATGGAAAAACAGCATATAGCACAGCAGGAAAAAATTTTGTATTGACAATGTTGTGTTGCTCGCATGCAAAGCCATCAACGTCAGAACAGCAGTAATCAATGTCTCATTCAACGTTTTATCCGAAATTTTCCCTTAGCCGGCAGAGAGATACTTTAGTCGTTTATTGACTTTTAATGTATCGCCAGCACACACATAGCTCAATTCACTTGTGTATGCACATGAATGTGCAAGCACACTTGTTTCGATAACTTTAAAAATGATTATTATATTCTTCATCGATTTTTTAATGTTTTATTTTTCAAAAATTCCATGATATATCTCCAGCTCTTATGCCCCACCTAAACGAGTTGTGGGTGGTGAAAAGTATCCTAAGGTCATTTTTTGTTTTCTTCAAATGTGACTGAAAGATGGTTGTTGTTGTGCTTCTGCAATGTATTTTTTTTTTTTTGTCCATATCATCTGCTATGTTCTCTCTGTGGAACATTTTATTTTCCTGGAACTCCGTTCCATTTCTTCGGGTGTACGTTTATTTTTATTTCTATTTTTTTTTTTTTATTTTCGACTAAATCGATTTACAATATTATTTACAAGATTGAAAAACGGGATAATTCGCATCGGTTGACTATGAGACTTCAATTTTCGCATTTTCACTGTTGAGTTTTTTGTTATTGTTTTGTTTCAATCTCAGGTCTCGCGGGTCTAACATCGTTTCACATTTGAAGTGTGACACGATAAAAAAACGGTTTGGGAATTTGAGATTTATGTGTATTTCATCAAAAGATGAAGCAGAGAGGTTAGGTGATTTTATCATGGTCGAAAGATTTAAAGACGGAAAATAGTTTAAACAGTATGAACAACTTTGATTGCCTTAAACTAAATTTTTTTTCATCGAATTATTTACGACAATATTCAAAAGATTAAAAAGTACAAATTTCATTCCAATACCGAAATATCGCTACAAAACAAATGAGTTTAATCATAAATTAATTTTCACCATGGTGTCATTGATTTTGCATTTCTCTAAACTTATTTTTCCACACAAAAGTATGAGGCATCTCAATTTTCTTCGTCTCAATCAAAAAGACCACACGCTTATTATTATGAGATAGGTTACAGAACATCCTGCACGTGCCGTCTTTCTGTGAACTGTGGTTCGGATAGCTATCTTTTCGAAATGGATAAAAGACTATTCGTGCCTGCAAAGATGTAATCAAATATCAAAAATGTAGAAGAAGTAGTCAATTTTATCAAAAGTAAAAGGACACTGTTATCAGTAACTCATCAATACTATACCCAAGTAGCTGAAACCTGAAAATAAAATCGCAAATCTTAACATAATTTTACTGTTTCCAAATGTAACGGATGTTAGCGAAAATGTTTTGTGACCGTTGTGTACAATCGGGCGAACAAAATGTATTTCTTTTGATTCGCAAAGATATACTACTTATTCAGCAATGTCAAGTTCAGTTATTTTCACAAATAATTTATCTGTTTCAACAACAACAAAAATCCTTTCAACTTTTCGTTCTTCCACGAAAGAAAGGCTACAATGATCGACTAAAAAAAGTAATAAACCGGCATATTTTACATTCAAAGTGTATTAGTTGTCTAAAAAAATTTACCAGACAGCTGCGACACGAGTTGAATTTGAAATCTTTTGGTTTATTTTATTCATTAAGTATTCCAACAGTATCGTCCTTCTTATAAACAAGTCATGTAGATGAAATTTGCAGGCTTAGCTACCTTCATCGTGAATCGATGCATTGAATCGATTATTGTTGTAATGTACTAAATGACATTGGTGCTTGCTTGGTTTTCATTCGAAACTTTAGTACCTTATACGATAAATTACGTCCAAGAATTGTGTGAGAAAGATAATTGTCAATGACGGTCGTAATGACACCATATTGATTTGATTAGATAAATATACGAGAAAACCCACATTGGGCGCTAGAAATTTCAGCATTAATATGCCTTAAAATGCCATGATCCAGCCGAGCTGCCGTCAATGCAATATTTTTATTGAGTTTAGTTTCTGATATAAGTAAATATATTGAAATCAGGCCCTGATAAATCCACCAAGCCAATGTCCTGTGAGCAATTGAAGCGTCAGTTTCTGCTCAGCTTGAGTAGCTATCGCAAATTTGAAGGGCATTTTGGGCTGCTTGCGAAAATCCTCAAGTTGATCTTGAAGCGAGTTAAACGAAACTTCATGAAGAAGAAGATTGGCTCTGAGGCTTTCAACGCACATTGATATATGGAGTGTTTTCAGCATTTATCGCAGTAGTAAGAATTTGGAAGCTGTTGGGCCAGAAATGATTGGCAATGTTTTTACATTCAATTACTAAGGGCCTTCACGATTGGTTAAATTGGCAAATTAAATGAATTTTTCAATCTTATTTCTGTGTGAAAAGGGGAATAAGATCTGCAGAAATGCTGTCAAACTGTAATGGGTCCTTCTTGTAAGAAAACGGAGATAATTCGCTACTCCTCACATTGTTTTATACATTAAATGCTTAAAAAACAATTTGATTGGATTGAACCAGGGCTAGATTTTGGACCAGGATCCATAATTCATTTAAAATAAATATGTAAAAAAAGCACAACTGATCAATTTCTATTCACCACTTCGCAGTTGAAGCAGACCATTTTGATACGATTAGTTATATCGTGGCAATACTCAAAGTTAAATGTTTGTGTAAAATAGCAAAGCAAAAACTTGGCAAGTAACAGTGGGTGCCAAAGGAGGAGTTGGACCCAAACTATACGAATAGTGTAAAAAAAAACTCTCAAACTTTTCGAATGAAAACTACTCTGTCAGGAAGAGAAGAAGACAAAAAGATGATTTCGATGGAATCTCCAGGATATAACACTGAGTTTGAACATTTATTGCGCGTATTGGAATTATCGAATATAAATGTTAAACTATCAAATTGATAGTGGAATTGAATTTGTACAACAGTGAAGTGAAAACTTAGTAAAAATTCTTGACCTGTTCGCAATAAACTGAAAAGTTTCATTATAATCTCTAGATAGTTTCGACTTCCGAGCAATTTCTGTCACGACGCCATCGTAAGTTTTCGTTCTTGAAAAAGTCTGTATTTTAAGATCAGCCAACCTAATAATTGAAACTATGAGTCCACTTTCGTTCTGTACATTAATTCAAGGACATTTCGTCTACTCGTTTGTACTAACGAAAAAATTAAAACTCTTCTTAATACTTCTGTAACTCCCAAGAAGTAAAGTCCTTAGTCCTTAAATACTCGAACTCCTCGCAAAAGACAAACTAACCAAAGTAAAAACTTTTCTGACAAACACTAGGCCACCAGAGAAACTATGACAGATGACCGCAACAAAATAGTTGAAACGGTGAAATATGAACGATGCAACATTAGGTTTAAAGGCACCGACCATTCTATTTTAATTTTACGTAGCAAAAACAAAAATTAAGCAAGTAAAAACTTTCATCGCCCACACACATATAACTACAAACCGGCAAAAATATAAGAGTTAAAGTTTTCGAGCCACTCAGAATTGTACACAAAGTTTTACACACACAAACAAAAAGAATGTAGGTCTTTTGAAATAGTTTGAAAGAAAAAATTCTTTTTTAGCATTTTCGTTTGTGTAACGCAATTGAGGATATGTCCAGGCAGAGAAAAGTGAACTTCCATTACGGAAAATATACTTGGCTTGAAAACATTTTTTTTTTAAAGCAGTAGAAGGTACACAAAAAAGAAAAAACAAGACAAAGAACAAGGGCAAAGAAGAAGCAAACCAGAAAAATACCCCAAAAATGCTCCCTCTGACAAAATTACGAAAATCGAATCTAAAGGCGTCAATAAGCAGCCAAGTCATCCCTATCTCGAGGCCATGTTTTCTTTTATTTTTCACTCAAGTTTTCTAACCAGACCAGTACACATTCACCTACAACTCCGTTTTGCTTTTCAACAAATATCTTAAGCGATATGCTTGCGTCTTTCCGTCCAATTCGTCCTTTTGCCACGAGCTAGCTGTACGATCATTTTCTGTTTGAAAAGTCCGATGGACAAAAGTCCGGTAGAGGAAAAACGGGGGCCATGGCCACCAGGGAAAATAAGTAGATAATCACAATAGTAACGGGCTGCCATACTTACGATTTCGATTGATATTCGGATAGTTTTATGAAGCGTGAAAATTAAGAGCGGCCAAAGAGTTTTCTTAGTTCGGTCGTCGTTTTTCTTAATCGCTTTGAAAACAGGCATAATACTTTCGAGAGTTCATGCTGACATCTTAGAATCGCATCGAAAATAATGTCTTTTCTGCGATAAGTAAATTATTTTGTTCTTTATTTTTTAGTTCTCTTCGCAATATTTAGATTGTTTTCGACACTTTTGAACATTTTATCGACATTATTGAGTCCTGGCAAGAAGGAATGTTTCATGCATCCAATCGACTGTTCATGGCAATGTTGATTGAAAATGACTTCTGGAATGAAGTTTGGTCGCTATGTCGTTCAAAACTCGGAACATTTCAATCGAAATCCTATTTGATTTCCTTGGCCAGAGGCACAAACAAAAAAAAAAAACATATTGCTACTCAAAAGGATAATACAATGCTTATGATTTCTGGGGCTCGTTCGTGTCCAATGAATAGTACGAAGCAATAAAATGCTCAATGATGCATTCAGCTGGTATATGTATCTGACCAGAATGAACTAATTACAATTCATCACAATAACTCAGCCATTTCGAGTGATTGATATTTTAGTGCTTCGACGAGACAAAATTGATTTCGTGGATGGATGAACGTGTTGAACGAGTTTCGAGTGTCACGTAGCGTTTTCAAAAGCAGCCGGCATTTAGGTTTCGTTTCGGAATAGATAAGCCAGGTGAAGTCATTAGAAACTGTCCAAGGAAATAAGACAGACAAAAACATAAGGACATATTTGAGCTGATTGAAATTTTTCATCCTGGATTGGGTGACAGGTTAATCGAAAACTGAGAGAATACTGAGTGGTTTAAGATTGCATTTAAGCTTCAAGTATAGTTGGTGTTGATTGAGTTTAATCAAATTCACAATGATAATAACTTTTTGTAGTAAGTCTTTTGAAAAAAATCCAAAAAAAAAACATCCACTTCAATGACAACCTAAATCTACAAAGACGAAAAGAAAGGACAAACTATAACCAATTACTGGTTGTGGGACTGGTGATGAGTCTTGTTCAACACAGGGTGAGACCAACAGCAAACTATCTCAACAAAGCCGGAAAAGTGGACGGAACGAACAAGGAGTGACCAATCGCCGCTCTTACCCAGAAGCTCCAGCAAAACAGAGAAAGCGAACGAAGCAACTGTATGACACACAAAAAGAACTAGTAGAACAACGATGTAAGTGAAAGAGAAATCAAACTGCATCCTCTTCTACCTAACCACCTCTGCCTCTCCATCCGCCGCATCTGAAAGCGAAGAGGCTACATCAGACAATGACAGCCATATTGAGGACATTGAAATACCACCTGTTATAGAACATACAGAAAACAATGACACACACAACAGGAAATTGCTGACCCAGAAGAAACAGAAAACGTAAAAGACATAGAAAGTTAGCAAAATTGACGATCTAGAATATCTGCTACTTCTCTTTTCTGAAAAATGAACCCACAATTAAAAAAAAAGACAAACTATAAAAAAGCAAACTAAAACCCATTCATCCCAAAAAAAAACAGGAAATAACAACACAACATCAAACACTCCTCCGGCAAAGAACGATGCTGAGCTGCTAGCAATCAAACCAATTCCGATCATCCTACATCAGCCGGATTAATGAACAGCCAGGACTCGAATTCTCAAAGTACGGAATGCTAATTTTGGAGCGGCAGAAAGAGTGTATATGGGAGTCCATATTATTTCCTAAACTATCTCTGATTTCCAAGATCTTCACTCAACTGGTGGTGCAGTATCAAACGTACAACCTTTACAAGGAGAAAAATCTGAACATCATAATTTGAGGGCTTTACGTCAGAGCTCCGTAGAAGCACTCTTCCTCGAAATGAAATAAACTACAAAAAACTTGAGGAAATCATTTGTACAAGTGGCAAGTGAAAACCCCACTCCATGTCCCTACACCCCTATCAACACCACAGTCAAATTTCCCTCCATCACTGCTCATTAGGCAAAAATAAACAACCCCGGCAAAAATAGACAACCAAAATCATCAATTCCGACTACTTCCGAACACAGTGACCATTTCTTCGCCACCATGAAAGAACCACTATACACAATAATGAAAGACATGATGGTGGAAATGGTGCCGATTGTGTTCACTGGCCAAAAACTCACCAAACAAACCGTGTTTCATTTCTCATCACGTACGATGCCAAGTCCTTACGGTTAAAAAAAGGCGAGCTGATGCAATTTAGGAATTCGGACGACCACCTCCGGATCCACAATTATATCCTATACAGAAACGATGAAATGACTCGGTGGGGAGGTGGCACTGCAATTCACGTTAGATTGCCTCAGGCTCAGGTGAATGATAACCACTGCTATAAAAATGCAAGCGAGCTTTTTTGAGTTTGTATTGGTTTCAGCGTACCAGCCACCAAGATCCAACGAGCTTATTGAAGACCTTCGTGCACTACTCGATTGCAGGCACAGTCTTTGGAGCGCTGTAAAGAAGCTGGAATCGATCAATCACGCCACAGATATACAATCAAGCCTGCATAATCCCCAATGAGTCTACGGATTTTGGATATAGGGATCTCCCACGCACTCAAATCAAATATACAAATCAACGTTCTCGGTGAGCTGTCATCTGACTACAAGTTGGCCAACTTTCGACTAGAGAAAATCTACATTGACTACCCTGTAAGAGAGAGAGGGAAGAATTGCACTGTTGCAAATTTGCACTGACCAAAATACACATCACTCTAAAAACATTCGAAATAACCGGCAATTTTTTTTTTTTTAAATTGGTTGCCTACTTTTAGGCGGTGAGCGCCCACATAGAACTAAAATTTCCAAGAACTCTGTTATACGCATGTGTGACCATGTTCCAATTTTTATTGATTTACCTGGTTTTTTTTTCGAAAGTCATTTCTTGATAGAACTATATGGATACCTCAAAAAAGCACTAAAATGCCAAACAGCACCAAATTGTTAAAATTAGTTCTTGTAAATATTTTCAGCTACAGAGCCGCCCACAAATTCCGATATGTCCTATGAATTTCATAATGTTCTGCTGACTCTATCAGAAATTATCGCAACCCAAAATTTGAAGTAAAAAATTATTTGCCTACTTTTAGGCACTCAGCGCTCACCTGGGATCAAAATTTCACAAAAATTATTAAAGCAAAACTGGAAATATTATTAAGTTTCTTTCTTTTTGCCATAGAAATGTAGGAGTACCGGAAAATTTACTGAGATGCCTGCTGCTCCCCGTTTAAGAGTTACAAATTTCTCAGTTCACATTGACCTACGTCTTTATTTTCTGATCCTTTTTGATTGATTGGTTTGCGCAATCTTATATCTCTATATAAGAAAATATGAGGTGATGGGTAAAACTGATTCTAAAACTAACTTTCTTCGGAAATTATTAAGAATTTTCCAACTAGACTTCATACCGAAATCATATTTTGTCAGCTGCTTTATATCAACCTTGACAGAGTTATTTTTTGTTCTTTTTAATATCAATCCAATCGATAAAGTTCTTTTCATTCTATTTCGGTTCCCCCATACAAATGTTAATATTAATAAATTCGTTTTATTTTTAATCATCTTCATCGTCCCTTATCATCATCGACTTCCACACACAAATGAGAGCATCGTAAATTCTTGAGAAATAATTATTTTCGGTATATGCAATTCAGCAATAAAAACAAAACCTTGAAGGATTTCGAGTATGAAAAATGCTTATTTCAGATGATTTAACTGGATAATATCGATTCAATTGGTTGGAATCATTAAATACACTCGAAATTGTTGTCAATTTTACCCCACACAGAATATAAAATTAGTTTAGATAACAGTTTCTTTTAGTTCTAAAATACAAGTATTTTAAGTACAATTATTTTAAATACAAGCATCATTTAGTTTTGAAGATACAATTTTGAAATCGGGCATAGGATGACAACGATAGAGACACTAGGAAAAAAAACTGAACACAAAGTGACTCCGCAGGACTTCATAGTTTCGACTAGTTGCTAAACAGTTAGTGTCGTGACACGCAACATTCAACTGTGAAGAGTGATTGACAATTCAGCACAACAATATTTTTGAGGTGAAATTTTAATTTTTCCACGAATTCAAGCAGTCTACGGGTGTGATACCAAATTTGTAAAAAAAAAACAACTATAAGAGGCCGGTGAACAAGAACAGGACAATACTTCTATTCCGTATTCAGACAACTTAACCAGTCATCATTAGAGAACCAGAATAGTTGACTTGAATCGTGAAATTCCTTAAGGATCCAAAAATATTATATGATTTAGCCAAAAAAGAGGGTCTATCTATCAATCGAGGTGGTTCCTTCTACACCACTTGACCAATGAAAACTAGCTAAATCCCTCACAGATGAAAATAAAATAAAATGCCACACGTATTTTCTCCGTTAGGTAAAGAACTTTAATGTTGTGATTCAAGGTCTTCGTGGCCTTAATTGCAAGAAAACTCAAGATTCATCCGGACGCTGCCCTCTCATCTAAACATTTTTTTCGGAATTTCTGGTTCTCTTCCTATGTTTTTAGTCATCCCTATAGAGTCACAGTTAATGGCTCTGTTTCTTCTCCTATCTTCCGGAGTTCCTCAAGGTTCTATACTCGGTCCTTTACTTTTTATGATGTTTTTCAATCATATTCCTTCCGTCATCAATTACTCAATTCTTTGTCTGATATTTGATATTTGAAGTGTGTCCATTCTCACTTGGAATGCGAATTCCATCACCAGCAAAACTGAAAAGCTGATCCAATTCGTATATGATTAAAAGGTTGACATCATGCTCATCCAGTAAACAGTTATTAAAGCAGCTGATCGCCTCCACATCTTTAACTACAACCTATACCATAGAGCAAGTAAGATTTACAGATAGAGGTGGAGGCACAGGAATCCTTGTGAAAATAGGGCATTAACCTCCTCTACATTTAAATTCCTATCCTGCAAGAGATGGAAGCAACCGTCATTAATTTGCATACGGAGTCTTTTGAGTTTATGGTTATTTCCGTGATACAAATTTTAGTCGAGATCTCGAGTCAAGTCTGATAAAGGATCTTTCCATGGTAGTCACCGTTGCTGAGTTTTTTCATGATTAATAACTCACATTCATCCTTATCCATTATGATCACAGTGCTTCCTTCTATCTGCTTCTAGTATAAAAGATCAGTTTGGTAGACAACTCTTGGAGTATCCTCTGTGCCTTGTCAGCGTTCCTCCTTTTATTACTTTCCTGATGAGTTTCCTGACCATTAATCTGTGCATTCTCCTCTTTGGGAAAGTGTTTTACTATTGCTTCTATGTATATCACTAAGTCTTTTATAGGATAATTTTATTTTCTTGACAGCAAAATTCATACCTATTATTATATATCGTGAGCGAGTGGTTGAGGGGGATATGTTGAGGAAGTGTCAACGTATCATTCAAAAAATGCTTCAAGCCGCCAACGTGCAGGGGAATATTTCAAAGCACCTTAAGGACAGTATGTTGGAGCTGGAGGAGGCCTTTGAGGTCATTTTCACCTGCCGGACGAACTGGCAGAAGGCAGAGGTAGACTACTAGCTGGTCTTGGAGGAAAAGATCGCTGAGTCAGCCACTGTTACAGCGGTCCCGGGAATAGATCGGCCACGGCAGAATAAGCGCGTGGCTGAATCTAGCCCTGAAGATAATCAGGAAGTCCGGGTGGGGAAGGAGGTGCCAGGTGCCGGAGAAGGCCCAGGAGAGTATATACCACAGGGCGATAAGAAAGTAGTGGTGATGAAGAAAAAGAAGAATGGCAGACAAAGACAGCGATGGAAAAAAATAGACGCTGTCGTTGTAAAACCGGCTCCGGGAAAGACCTACGCGGAGGTCCTGGGGAAACATCAAAGTGTTTCCCCGGATGAAACTGGTACGCTAGTAAAGCGTATCAGAAAGACAGCAGAAAGAGAGGTCCTTTTGGAGATTGAGCGCTGTGATGACCGCGCGAAAATGCAAGATTCGATCCGGGCCGTCGTAGATGGCCAGGGGGACGTGAAGCTTGTGACTCTTAGAGTCAAGGTCGAATTTCTCGACCTCGATTGCCTCATAGTAAGCAAAGAGGTGACATCCTCCATCAAACGCGAGGCTGGAGAGGAAAAAGCCGGCGAGGTGAAAACCACACTTTTCCCTCCTGACGCAAAGGAACAGAAGAGAGCTGTGGTCGAGCTGGATGATGCACCAGCATCCAAAATCCTTAGCTCTGGTCGAGTCCGGGTAGGAATGATAAGTGCCCGAGTGCGAAGGTGGGCTGAGGTGACACGCTGCTACCGCACAAGGCGTAGCTGCAATGGTCCGGACCGGAGCACCAGCTGCTGGAAGTGTGGACAGGTTGGCCACCGGGCAGCAGACTCCTCTGCGCAGGCTCAGTGCTTATTATGGACTGACATATAGGACGCGAATGGCGCCATTCATCTGATGGGATCGAGTGTGTGTCGGGTTTTCACAGACACACTCGATGCCGAGAAAAAGCAGGGTAGGACATGAGAGTCCTTCAAGGCAACCTGCAGGGCTGCAGAGCTACGGACAACCTCATCGATTCGAGGGCCCTGTTACTTTTCTTACAAGTGTAAATCGAAAAATAAATGAATAATAAAAAAATTAAAATAAAAATCCAATAAGAGCCAGCAGGCCAAAATAGGATAGCCGCTAAGTATAACTTATTTTATGTTAAATACTCCTTTAGTTAATTTATCTATGTACAATGTAATGAATAAAATTTTATTATTATTATTATTATCATTATTAAATCCATGTAGTGCCATGAAACGTCTGACAAACACAACGACAAGTGCTTATGAAACGTATCAGAACCTAAGACAGCTATAAAAAAAAGTAGAACAGAACACCTGCACTAAAAGACAGAGTGAATGATAGGTGAAAATTAAGTTGGGCTTAAGAAATCACTCACCCAGAGGGTGGAAGTCAAAGTGTAGTGAGCAGTAGGGCCAAATACACACAGTTCATGGTGTCACAAATTGGACCATTGGACCAGGAGGCTAAAGATGTATTCAAATCAAGTTAGAAATTCCAAAAAAATTAATTAAAATAAAATTGAAATTCCCAAAATATTTAACACTTGTCGATTTCTTTTTTCGTCTCCTCTTGTGTTTCGATTTTTTTGCTGTTTCTTCTTTGATTTATCCTGCGGAAGTTTCCACGCAAGATTTGATTACAATTTTCAAAACTCATCTAACCTGACATACTATATCAGCGTTCAAAATGAACATCTTTTTTCTACCCCATTCAAAAGCAATAGAATAATATTTATGAAATTTATTCCCAAAAAAAATTTCGCACAACAACCAACAGTTGTGGCGTTATCGTTGCATTTTTAAGCTCTAGTTATCAAAACTTTCAGAAACCTGGAAAAAACCTTAAAGTAAATATGCTATATTTCTTTTGAGGATGAAGAGGGTGGATTTATTGTCGACTGTGTTTTTCTCGTGACATATCAGTACTTAAGTTTCAAACTTCTGTTACATTTCATTCAGGCTTAACTGTCTTACCGCTTCATATACATTTTTTTATTGACTTTTTTTCTTTTAACTCTATGTATTTTTAATTTTCCATCTTTTCAAAAAAAAAAAAAAACCCAAGTCCAATTCCATCTCCGAACACACCATATCCTTGTTTCAAATATCTTTCTTGCCACTTTGATTTCAATTCCTTGTTCTATAAGTCAGCCTTCTACGAAGACGGTTGATAAAAAATCCAATGGCAAGAAAAATCTTCGTAGACGGTTGCTTTATGAAACGTGGAGTTGAAACCAGCGGGGAAGACGGTTGGACAAAGTATGTAGTGACCAAGTAGATTGGGAGTAAATTATCGTAATCTAATATCTCAGTCATAGTTTTTCGGTACACAAATCACCTTTATAAGGTGTGATAAAGCTAGCGAGAAAGGTTTTGGATGTTTAAACCTACTTTACTTCCCTTGAAGTATTGAGCTAGAGCCACAATGGCTCTATCGTTCGTGAAATATTATATTCAGAATTTCTATTATTTTTGAATAAATATGTTTTAAAAACAGTTTCTAATTCCTCTTCCTCCCTTGAAAAAAGGTGCTCTTTATGAAAAAAAGCCTTTAACGTGCGTTGGCAATGCTAGCTACTTTTTTTAAAACTGTTCCAGCCTGTTCTTAGTCTATACGAATTTTAGCATATATTTCTTTCACTCTATTCGTATTATCCTGTGTAAATTATTTTCGTTGTGACTGAACAACCCACCAGAAAATCTCTAAAGAGCCATTTTAGTAGCGATAGAACGAACGGTGGTGAAAGGTGGTAATGGTGCTGTTGGCAATTTAATTTATCAGACGGTATGTACAAGAGTGTCGATACCATTATTATCATCACCGAACTTGTTCAAGTTGAACAGAAGCCCTACAGGTTTCGTTGTAAAAGTTTGCCGGACAAAATAAATATGTTTATGTCTATATCAACATAATACAGTGAATGAACGGGGAAAAAAGGCAAAAAGAAAATCTGGAGCAAAATAATCGGACGGTCGCTTTACGTTGCCTCCCGTAGAGAATGCAAAATTTAAGTCATCAAAGTTTGCATATTGTCGCTCTACCATCTCGCTTCATCATCGACGGTGCTGATAAATTTAAACGAAATAGCACGCATTAGCTGAGGACCAACTATACGCTTCATAACTTTTCGGAAAGTTTTACATTTCACTGCAAATATTTCGCCCCCCGAATTGATATAAATCCAACAAAAGTTTATCGTACAGTGTATCTGGTAGGGATACTTAACCCTCCCCAGACACACTACAATTCGAGCACCTCCCTAGACACACCTGGGTCTATGGAGTCCTGCCGTTTTTTTACCACACTTCGAATCGTTTTAAAATCTGAAAAAATTCATGAAGGTAGATCGATATCTATAGAAAAAGAGCGTGCATTAGGTGATGGATATATATGAATTTTTATTATTGTTATTTAATGGAAATCAACACAAAACACAAGAAATACACGTATTCACTTAAAACATCATAGCTTTTTGTTAAATAAGTTTAAGAAAATTCTACTGTACGAAATGTTTCTTGACATATAGTAGATGAAAGAAAAAAAAGGACATAATGAAACTTCGAAAAAAGTATAATTATTATGACAAGAGAAAAAGTACAATTTTTTGGAGTCGAAAATTCGTTTGAAATTACAATTTTTGGTTTGAAAGTAATGTAACTCAAAGTTTTATACGTTTTTGTGTTATTTGTTATTACTTACACTTATTCTTATTAAAATAAATAAAGTAACTGAACAAAATTACAAAATGCATTCATTGCATACATGAAGCTTGTGTTCTTCGCAAATTTTTATTTCTTCGTTCGTTAAACTAAGTGCTAACGTTTCAATAAATTTATATCTTCCCAATGCAGTGTTCGCTTCATTAAAATTGTACAAAATGTTACAATTAACTACCGCTTGATCTAATATACCGAAGAAAAGCTTCGAAGAAAATGCACACTTTTATGCTTCCGTAGACACACATGGGTCTTTGGTGTCCGCAGCCAACTTTGACAGCTCATCAATTCACGAAGAACGGAGGACCGAGCGTGACGTTCACTACGCCAGTTCTGGATCCAAGTACAATTTTTTAAGTGGAGGTTAGAACCCGAAATATTGACGTACCTGTGCGCCCTGACGATTTTCAAAAACGGCCGGACACCAAAGACCCAGGTGTGTCTAGCGGGGGTTAAGTATAAGATGTTGGATCTAAATGTTTATCATCATTGAAAACTCGCTATCTTGTAATCTTTTACGAAGTAATGCTATCCGATCTACAGATCCTTGAAAACAACGGTAAGGGGGAATCTGGGGCACAAGCTCATGTGTGTCGGCAGAGTTTCGCGTCAAATATGCTGCCCGAGATGGACCAATTATATTTGAACTTGTCTCCGGAACCGCGCTCTCGCGTCGTCATTTCAAATGAGGTAAATTGTCTGGAATAATGTATTTGAATTCAAGAGAGAAGCGTTACACATACGACTTGAGATTTTTTCTCACTCTCTCTCACCCTGTGATGCTTTTTTCATCTCGCACACAAGTTTATATTCTCTTTGGGTGATTTGGGTGATACGTTACGACACTCAGTGAAAATTAAGATGATTGAAAATGAAAAAAAAACCTTCACTGTAGAATCTTCAATTTCAAATAGAATATTACATCTATGCTTGTTGTAGTATATTCTAAAAACGTAAAGTGGTTGACGAAGAATAACTCGTCCTGCAGGAAAAAAAAAACAAAAAAAAAAACAAAAAAAAAAAAACATTAACAGAACCAAGGTCGCAAAAGTAGCGTGTTCACAAACCTTTATAAGGATTCGAATTCATTACACAAAATTGCTTTCAGCTATGCTTCGCTACAGCGTGTTCTATATATCCGACAGTCACAAAAATGCGCCCCAACAATGGTTTATGAGATATGAATGAAAATGAGCAGAGCGATATGGTTTTGGTTTTTACAAAGCAACAAGCACAGAGAATGTTCATTAAAGACGATGCATCTATCAGATGTCTCGGTATTTCTCGGTATAATATTATCAGATGACTTGAAAATGTCGCGCTTGACTAGGACCAAAAAAACAAAATTATATATGAATCATATTTTTTGAAAGTATCTTTTTATCTGTATTTTGTTTAGTGTACATGGATTTACTTTTATGTTTTGTAGCTGGCGCGGAGACGTTATGCAATATTATCTGTTTGATGTTTGAAGTGAGTTTCGTAATTTCTTGAATATAGTACGCTTCAGATGAAATTAGGCAAAGACAAAACAAAACTGACTGACATCTTCGCTTCAAATGTTCGAGTCGGGAGAAATTTAAATAGGAAATGGAAATTATCTGAGAGGCTAGAATTGCAAATGTATCTTAGCTTTAGTCTCTAAAAGTTGTTTTCATGATTGGTATCAACAAATTATTAGTGTGTGCAAAGATATGAGGTAATTCAATTTGGCGCCCAGTGTGGGTCAACACCCATAGAAGAATCAAAAAATCGAAAAACAACTCAATATGCTTTCATATACTTAAAAACTAGCTTATTATGCTTTGAATTTATTATATCAGCAGTACATGGTAAAAATACTGCTTTTATCATCGCTAGACAAATGATATAAACATCTCGACTATAATGTACTTTATATTGTTTCACTTCTCATCCACAATCATTATTTTCGCATAGTTCTCAAAACTATTTTCTAGATAAACATACTCGTGATGAACATTTCTTTACTCTATCTATCTGATGCTAGTAAAATCCAATCATTCCAGTTAATTCACAGCTCTTTACGCTCTCAACATACATCCCCCCTCTCCTTTTATATTTTGAGGAATTTTCGGTGTCCTCTGTACGTATGCTGGAATTCAGAACAAAACAGGGCATGTTGAGTCGACGTTTTGGTATGAGTATGTAAATAATTTAATATGAAATTTATTTAAGCTAACGAATATCAAGAAACAGAAATGCTACTATCTATGGTTGTAGAAATATGTGTTTGGAAGTTTCGCAGCCAAAATATGTAATAGGGGTTGTGAATGATTTTCAATGGCATTCTTTGGTCAGAGAATGGTCGGATCTATCCTGTATGCTCGTCGGTGGTCTATCTCAATCGAACTAGTATGAACCGCTTGCTATGTTATTTATCGGAATACTGATGACACTTACTGTAGCTATATTGTATGTTGATATGTACATCAATCACAAATATATTGCCGAGAATAGGATGTCAGAAAGACATCCGAAAGGAATAGTCGTGCTTTAAATTTAACTCTACTCTTGTAAGGTATTGTCAATGGTTCATTAAGAGCTACGGAAAAGTTACAGAAAATTCCGTTATTGTTTTCTGTGAGTGAATTAAGTTAAGTCTTAGTTTCATTGTGCTAGTAAAAACTGTTTTGTTAGTTGTAGAATAAGTTAGACAAAGAATTTTCGTAACTTGCAGAGTAAATTAAGATATATTCAGTTCTGAGAATATTCTGAGCATTGGTAGATATATTCATTCTTGTTTGCTAGTGATAGAAATACCGTACGACAATAGATTGGCTCGACAGAACACCTCATATATAAAATAATCGCATGACGACGATCTTAGTCTGTATTTCAAAGTAAGTTACCACATCCTAAACTTCAAATTGCTGAAAATACATAATACACAGCATCATCAAATAGTCTCTCAGAATTTTAAAAATCATTTTCTTTGCCATTTTCCGGCTTCTATGATTAAGAGAAATTTTTATGTAAATTTTTCACCCACACTGGACGCAAAATTAAAACACTTCATATCTTCGCTTAGACGAATCATATTTTGATACTAATCATGAAAACTACTTTCAAAGAAAAAAGCTAAGATATGTTTTCAAATCATGATCTATTTACATGGAATGTTGTATAAAGTTAATAAATGTTCTCTCAAGATTTTCTTTTTTTTTAAATAAATATTTTTGATTATTTTCTATGATAAAAAAGATTTTTGCATTTACGATAAAAATCAGTTTCAACCCTACCGTCTAAGGATTGAGTTGAAAATATTCATTTATTCTTCAGTACGCCTTTTTATTTGAATAATAAACATCAATATTCTTTTTGATGAAATAACTTTTTTATTATAGCCTGCTCTAATATTTGGTCAAATCATTTTCTTAAACGTTAGATTTTACACAGTTTTAGATTGTATTATCTATAACCTTTTCACTACACATCAAAACAGTACATATTCACACCGGCATAAAAATAAACCATCAATTAGTTATTTTCGCACTTAATGTTTTAACTACCGTTCAAGTTCCCAAAGAGGAAACGGAAATCTTCACTTGAAGAAAAATAAAGTATAAAAGTATACTACTCTCTAGAAATTATTTATCCACTTTCGTTTTGCTCTCTTCGATGTCCATTCATTTTTCCATTCGATCCCGTAAAACGTTAACCACTTCCCAGCAATTTTCTTCACTTATCAAACATTTTTATGAGGGCGAAAGATGACATCCTTTTAGCCTGTGAGATGTATCAGTGGAACAAAACAACAATATGTTCATGTGTTCATTCAGGCGGTCAATAACGCCTTTCAGGACACCAGGAGCCACCGCAACCGCAATATTCTCTCGTTATCGTCGTCGATTTCGACAAAGTCGTAGAAAACGAAAACGGTTGCAAGGATGACAAAAAAAAAGAACGGTTCCTTTTCTGTCTATGACAAAGGGTCCGGGGGTGTCAGCAATGAAAGAATTCACATGAACAATAGAACCACCACAAACAACCATCTTCAACTTGCATGAATGAATCAAATAGTGAATGACAAGGAAGAACGAACCCTGAAGTGAAGAGAGAGAGAGAGAGAGAAGGAAATAAAAACGGATTCATTGAAACGGCTCAAATGAAATATTTCATTTCGCACATTGGGGCAGGCAAAGTTGCCAGGATAAAAGCAATGAAGCAAAGATAAATCGAGCGTCAAACGGCCTAGTCAACTACTTGCCTCCTGCCAACTGACACTTTCATATACATTGAATATGTGCGCTTCGATAAGACAAGCGTGCACCTACTAGATCCTATAACGGTTGTCCTTCCATCATTCGTGTGTCTCTGCAAAATCATGTGGTTATGTCATGTATGTTTTGACCATGAGAATTTCATGATAATGATGAAAAATACCAATCACAGACGTTGAGGTGGTTGAGATAGTGGCGGTAAGGAAAAAGTGAACGAACGATTGATGAAAAATAAAAGATAGAATAATTTCGAATTGGGTGGCTCTCTCATCTAGTGGGTCTCTAAGACGTGTGCTTGTTGCTGGCAGCGATATGCAGGGTGTTTTGCAACTGATGATTTGAATAGTGAATACTATCCTTTTTCTAGGAAAACTCCGTATGCAACGAGATGGTGAATAATTTTGAAGAGACTTTGACACATTTGACAGACAATCAATGAGTTTTGAAGATCCATTTTTGACGTTTGCTGTTGATATTGACAATTTCGTAGCGTAAAATTCAGAAGTAAAACGACTTGAACCATATTGAAGGTAGAATCCTGTGACGATTTTAAATACGGCAAAATTCCAATAATTAATGCTAGAGAGCAAGCACGTCCTGTTTTTATTCGTTGGTAAATTGAAATTGAAAGATAGTTTCATATCATAAGAAAAGGAAAAGGTCAACATACCTTGGTACGAAGCGGAAATGACATACGCACAATAAAAAGTACCACTCGCAGGATGCTGCCGTCTTTAATCGCTCTAACCAACACAAGCACTTTTGGTCTTATGTCCACTGCTTGAAAAATTCCCACCGTTATCCCGATTCTATGTTTTTAATAGTGTCATTGCTGCTAATCATCAGGAGATTTGTTAGTTATTTGCAGTTTACTTTTCCTTTTTCTTTTCCGAAAATAATCCGATCACATCTTATGAATTCCCACATTTTCCTCCGTCATCCATCTCCTGTCAAATTGAGTCCTTACCTCATTGTCTTTTGATGTTAACGTCGGTTGTGGTCCTGACGGTATTCCGAACCTCTTCGCCAAATCTCTTTCATCGTCCCTATTTGTTCCTTTGTCAATTATCTTCAATCTTAGCTTTTCTTCGTGCTCCTTTTCTTTTTACTGGAAGTCTGACCCAAGTTGTATATCCAATTATCATCTTGTTTCACTCCTTTCTTGTTTTAGTCAAACTTTCGAAAGAGTTGCTCCTATATTTCATTCTTTCCTTACTTCTAAACAGCATGGATTTGTAAAATGTAGATGTTCCACCTATAACCTCTTAACCATCACTAACTTGGTCACTTCCGCCTTAGAGCTTCTCTTGTTCTGGTTCGCTCAACCTATGTTTCTGATCGTAGCTGTATTGTATTTGTGAATTCATGTTCTTCTTCCCCATACTGTTCTCTTTCTGGGGCTCTTCAATGTGGATTTGGTGGATTTTTCGATGTGGATTTTTTTTAACAGATCACTTTCGTCAGGAGTTTTTCCATCCAGTTGGAAGCTTTCTTATGTCACACCCATATTCAAGAATGGTGATCGACGCTGTATTGAAAATTATAGGGGCATTGCCATTTTGTCTTCGATTCCAAAACTTTTCGAAAAGATAGTATACGACAAATTGTCTCCGCTAGTTGATTCCCGTCTGAACGAGCAACAACATGGCTTTAGAAAAAGTCGCTCAACTACCACGAATTTGACAATCCTAATCTCAGACGTCCTATGCAAAATGGAAAAAGGTTACCAAATTGACGCAGTCTACACAGACTTCAGTAAGGCATTTGACAGAGTTGACCATTCTACCTTAATTCTTAAGCTACAGAAATTCGGTATTACCGGGTCTCTACTCAGCTGGCTGACTTCCTACCTTTGCGATCGAACACAATGTATAAAATTTCAAGGATTTTTATCGAAAAACGTTAGTGCTACCTCTGGTGTACCCCAAGGTAGCCATCTTGGTCCACTTCTCTTCAATATATTTATTTCCGACCTATCTGACGTCCTAGCAGGCATACCTCATTTACTCTATGCAGACGACCTCAAACTTTATCTGACCATTGAATCCAAATCGGATGCCCTCTTTCTCCAATCCAAACTTGATTCCCTTGATCATTGGTGCAATGTAAACAAGCTCTCTCTCAACATTAATAAATGCCAGGTTATTAGTTTTTCCAGAAAATGCACGGTCACACACAATACGTACTTCCTCGGTAATAATGTGCTAACTCGAGTAGATAACATTGTTGACCTCGGTGTTATCTTAGATGAAAAACTCCGCTTCACTTTACACTACGATAAAATACTTTCTCGTGCAAACAAACAACTTGGCTTCATCAAAAGACGAGCCAAAGAATTTCGTAGTCTGTGGGTTACAAGATCTTTATACACTTCACTCGTACGTCCTATTCTCGAATACGCTTGCATTAGCTGGAATCCTGCTTTTGAAACCCACAGTGACAGACTCGAGTCAATACAAAAGCAATTTTTACTTTTCGCCTTGCGAGAGCTGTACAACCCTTATGACTTTAATAGCCTACCCCCTTATGAGTTTCGACTGGGTCATTTAAACCTATCGACACTAGCCTCCAGAAGAATGGTGATATCGGCCTGCTTCACATTCGACGTCATTAGAGGCGCTATTAATGTAGAATTCCTGAATAATAAAATTTTGATAAATATCCCTGTGAGGAACACCAGGTCCAATCGTTTCCTAAAAGAATATTCTCATTCAACCACATATGGAGCTAATGAGCCAGTAAATAGATGCTGCAGAGTATTCAACAGAATAAGCAATTTATATTCCCCTACGATTTCCAAATCATCCTTCAAGTCCTCTCTTTTCCATGCCATCCGTACCCTTAACCTTATGCTATAGCTTTTATGTCAATGTTTATTTATTGATTGCTATTCATTAATTTATTTGTTACTCTTTTTTTTTTTTTTTAATTTGTTTGTTTTTTACTTATTTAACTTGTTTGTTTTTACTTTTTCCTTTACTTTACTTTACTTTTCCATTTTTTTTATTTTAATTTGATGTCCTTTTTTTTAATATATAATTTAATTGTACCTTGTTTGGTGAATGAATAAAATAAAATAAAATAAAATAAAAATTCTAGGTCCTCTATTATTCCTGGTATTTGGCAACGATCTTCTTTCCGCTATCCATTCTTCCTGTCCCGTGGCTCTTGGAAGCAGAGCTTGGTAGATTCCGTCTGGTTCTGGTAATATAAAGGGTTTGAAGGAGTTTATTACCCATTCAACCTTTTCATACGTGACGATTTACTTAATCAGAGGTGAGTGAGGTGTCCGATCCGGGTCTTCCTCTTCTTGCTCAGCCTCACCGCTGCTCCTGATTTCGCATCCTGGAAAGTGAGTTCTAAGCAGCACTTTCAGTGTGTCGCCAAAGGTGGTCGTCATCCGTCCATCTGGAGTTATAAGTAGTTCTATTTGCCCTTGGTAGCCTTTGAACAGAACTTCCTGCATCTTGGTTGTCTCTGTGATGCTATTGAGACTTTTGCAGAAGGTGCTTCAAGCCTTCCTTTTGCATTTTCTTAGCTCTTTGTTGTATTCTGAGAGTTTCTTTCTTATAGCCCTCCCAGTTATCGTGGTATGATTCGAGGGTTATTTTGGTTACCTTGTTCACAGTGTTCTCTGTTTCTGTCTTCGTAGTGAAATTCAAGTGCAGGCCATAAAGTCCCGCTGTAAGGCCATTTTGATAGCCTTCCCGGCTCATATACTTAGGCCGCCTGTACGTTATATTTTCTAAGCTCGAAATTTATATGCCTGTGATCAGAGATCGAAGCTCCTTTTAGGGCATTCCACTTCTTCACTAAATGTACTGCATTGTTTAACACATACGTGAGGTCTATTAGTTCTTGCCTGTTAGCTATCAGGAACATAAGCGTCTTGTCCTTATTTGCTATAGCCAAGTTACTGTTTAGGCGGAAGTCCAAGAGTGCATCAACTCTATTTTTGACGTCACTACTCCCCCATGCTGTGTGATTAGCGTTAGCATCGCATCCAATAATCAGCATTTTGTTATTCCTTTTGCAGTTGTCTACGAGTCCCTTGATATTGTTACTTGGGATCTGGTTCTCATCCCCTGTGAAGAAGGTTGAGACCGATTTTGCCCCCACTATTCTTATAACCGCTGGGACTTGGTGTTGCCAACATGCCGATTCCACTGTCCTCCGTATTAGTAGTTGGAGTAACCGCTGACTCTGGTGTTTTCCCGCCTGACTTTTAGACCGCCAACTTAATCTGCCCAAACCGGAAGCTTATGTTTTTGTTTATTTCTGCTATTTAGGTAGCGGGGGTCTGGCCTCTGTTTTCCCTAAGAAAGTTCTCTAGGACTTAACATTAAGGTCCTCGTTCTGACGTTCTATGAAAGCCAGGATCTTCTCCGTAGCCAAGTTCGCTGCGATTGGAAAGTAGCCAATATGGATCTTAGGGTTGGAAATCAGAGATTCTTCCGTGGCCCATAGGTTGGCTCCTTAACACGGCTTTATCTTTTTGGCCTCCGCCTTTATCCACTCCGTCGTTTGATTGTCCTTGCAGTTGAGGGGCACGTAGACTACTTTGTAGATGAGGCTGAGGAATTGACGAGCAACGCCTCTCTCTCTCTCTCTGAGCTAGTATCCTCTCCTCAAGGGCATTTTGTATTCTGTCCATTTGATGATTTGTGAAAATTCCTTCGGGAAAGTCCTTCAACGTGATTGCCATTTTCACACCCTGCAAGGGGTTTCGCTATAGGCTAGTTGGCTTTGCCTTTTGCTGGGTTGAGAATGTTTTGGGGTCACATCGGTGTCCTTTAGTTTCTTCGCCTTTCTGTCCTCAGAAGTTTCATCATTGGGTCTGGGCCTTTTCCTATTGGCCTCTGGTGCCTTTGCTAGGAGTGTCTTTTCCTAGCCTCTTCTGTAGACAAGCTTTTTCTTATGAAGAACTTCATGCGCTTTCTGGCTGCAACGCTCATATTCTGGCTCCTGCGAAGTCATGTTCAGTGCTTCAATATTCCGCGAGAGGTCCTCCGTGATTTGTAAGTAGGATCTGTCGTAAGAAGCAGTAAGGGAGCTGCTTCTTCCGGCCTGCTTCTCTCTGTTTGTGAAGCTGCCTTGGATTGTTGGTCCTTGCTATGACTTATTTGCGCCTAGTCGCCTGGTAGAATTTTGGGAGCATTTTGGTGAAGGCACCGAATTCAGGTAGTTTGTCTATGGAGAAAGAATCGATGGCGTTTCGTGGGAAGGCGTGGAGGTAGCGATGTGCCACTTGGTGTCCAGACCGGCTCCTTCATTTGCGACCATTTTCAGAATCCTAGCCTCGGCCGTACCTGTCAAAATCGCTTGGGAAAATTCGTATTTTTACTCGTGGCGTTTTGTGAGAAGGCGTGGGTGGGTATATTGGTCATTTCATTTGCAATCGATTTCAGGATTCGGTCCTATGAGAATCTTTTTGAAACTCCACATGAATTCTTCATACAACTAAGCCCACATTGGGCGCACTATCTACTTGAGTTTTGGGGAAGAATTGATGTTTAATTCCCCTTTTACCCTGGCCGTTCTTGTGACTCTGTTCTGTAAAATCTTTCTAGGATTTTCTGTTCTTTGAAATCCTTCATTTGTTCCCTTAATCCCATTGAGGATTCACTTAAGGCAGCCCCCTTTTTTTCTTTGGTACTCTCAATTACGGCCAAGCTGAAGTAATGCGAACTGTTTCTGGCTTAGATTTCCGTGGTCGTCTGTTGTTTTTTTAGTGAGCATGAATAATCCTGTATCATTCGAAGGTTAACTATTAAAGGTTTTTCGACACCCTCTGTTATTCAAAATTTATTCAAAGTCAAATTGCCGATTTGCAGAGCTCATCATATTTCCTTTTTCGTTTGAGCTTCCAATCGATCGTTTCCTGTTCAAACTAACGGCTATGCATGCCCACTACTTGGCATATCCTGTCTATCTTTCGAAGTATTAAAAGTCGTTGAAGTATTAAAAGAGACCTAATTTAAAAGCTTAGCAAATAATCCTCTCTCTACCGTTTTACTGACTCTTTTCACGCATAATACTTTTGTGCTTCGCCTAAGTACTACTATATAAACTTATCCAACCGGTTACAACAAAAATCCACTTCGCATCGCTACAATTTCCTCCCGTATTTTTCTCTTTCTCTCTTTTCTCTCGAAACAATAACGGCCACAGCGAATTTTTTTTTTAGATAGATTGTATTTTCATTACCCTGACGGCGAATTGAAACCGTATTAGGACTTGCACTTAATCGAGACAACGAAAAAAAAAACTTTTGACTTGAGCTCGATTCGATTTACAGCAACAAAAAGAAAAACAAAACGGGAAAACATACGAAAGCTATCGGTTGAAGTTAAGACGATAATAACTAGACTTTCATCGTTCTCGTCATGCAGTCAGGATGGTGAAATTATGACCTTGAGAACAGAAAAAATTCATCATGTTTATGAGAGAGATAGAGAGAGAGAGGGGGGGAGAGAAAAAAAACAAATTGAAAAGAAAATCGAGAATTGCTACACGTCGAGTGATCATTCTTCGAGCGAATCGTTATTGGTTGCAAACAAGAAAATCTGATGAAAAGTTTCCACAGTACTGAACGGACTAAACAACGAGTCTGAATGATGTGCGTCTGAATTTCATGCAAGCCATCCCTAACAATAAATCACACGACCCTTCTGTGCCAGTCTCAACGGGTTAAATGAATCTTAACTTAACAAATACTTTCTGCTTACAAGCTCATGTGTCTTCCAAGTTTCTGCCGGACTGTGATTTCTTAACTTCGAAAAATACAGTCCGAACGTAGATACAGCTATGGATCAGTGTAAAGAATCTACTTCGAGTTTTTCTTTTTACCTAGCGATGACGTCAGTGTATCCTGCTGGTACTGCTAATGTAAATCGTGCACTTAAACTCATTTTACTCGCACCACTATGCCTTCACCAACCCTCCCCCTTCCTCCCCTTGGGTACAGATGAGTAAAACGATAGAAATATTCCGAGAATTTTTATTAAGTTCGAAAAGGATTTCAAAACCGAAAATGATTTTCTCATTCCAACATCATCCTCTGTTCTCTCGGCCACATTTTCGTGCATGTAACGGTGCCAGATGCAGAAGTTAGCTTTTCTAACGTCAAAAACAAATCGATTTTAAGTTGACTTTGATTGTGTAGGTTGTTTCGTGACTTTTGATGAAATAGTTGAAAAGTTTGTAACCGTTATTGTATGTAGTTAAGTTATGATTCCGTAAAAAAAGTCGGTTCTTTTTTAATATTGCAAATTAATAAAATCAAAGACAAAAGAAAGTTAAAAATTATTAAAAATGCACGTGATTCCATGTTTGCAAAAAATTTCATCATATATCTGAAATTTGCGAAAAAAAAATCCATTTTTTTTATGAACAAGACAAAAGATGAATAAGACAAAATTTTAAGGATCAAAGGTGTAAAGTGAAATGGAGCGCCAAAAACTATTCATCTCACTAAACATATACACAAACAAACACCTACTGCTCGACATTATGGACTAATGATGGTCAATTTGATCGTTCTTTAAATAACTTATATACATACAGTGGCTCACAGCTTATTTCAACCAGCACGCAAAAAAAACTTTAACATCCTATAAAAACTAAATGAAATAAGTTATCAACATTATTTAGACGCAGATTATTATTCGACTAGTGTTCACAATTATCATTTATTCAGTTTATTATTATTTTTATTTTATTTCAATAGATCATAACAATTCATGACGAAAAAAGTAACTAAAAACAATGTCACAGCTTATTTCAACCAAGTAACAGAATCAATGTTTAAATTAAGTTGCAAGGCACAAAAAAATATTTTAATATTTAGTATGACCACCCTTCTGGTCAATAACCATTTTTAGCCTCTTAGGCATTGAATCGACCAGCTTTTGTGTCACTTGTGGGCTAATTTTGGCCCATTCCTCAAACAATGCAGTTTTGAAATCGATTTTGTTGGATATCTTCCGTTTTCGGTTGTTTGTATTCAAAATGGCCCACAAATTTTCGATGACGTTAATATCGGGTGACTGCGACGGTGGTTGTATAACATTCGGACAATTCCAAACCAGCCATGTCTGTACAATACCCGACTTATGCTTCGGGTCATTGTCTCTATAAAATTTGAAACCATAGCGAATGCCCAGTTTCTCCGACTTTTCAATCAAAATGGACTTCAAAATTTCGAGATAATGAGACTTATCCATTGTAGTCTCACTAAATTGCAAGTTTCCAACTCCCGCTGCGGACATACAGGCCCAAACCATAACGCTGCCACCTCCGTGTTTGACTGTAGCTTTCAAATTTTTGTTTTGCAATTCTGTATTTGGCTTACGCCAAACATGTGAGGCTCCATCAGAGCCAAAAAATTTAAATTTCGACTCATCAGCGAATATAACGGTATTCCAAAATCCAGAATCCTTATGCAAATGTTCCTTGGCAAATTTTAAACGGCACTTCTGATTTTTGGCACTTATAAATGGTTTCTTACGCGCTATTCTGCCATTGAATTCATGCTCTCGCAGCACACGACGAATAATCTCCGGGTGGCAGGACTTGCCCAACTCAGCTTCCACTTCACTTACAATTTTCGGGTCCGATAGCCTTGGGTTTTCCCGGATTTTCCGAACAATAAAGCGCTCGTCCGTTTGATTGAAAATTTTGTTGGGGACATTTCTCCCTTTATCGAGCGTTCTATTTTCGTGGACAAATCGGTATATGATGCTCTAACACTCTAGAATTACTTAGTCCAACCATCTCACTAATTTTCCTGCGCGAATGGCCACTTTTAAAATTACTGAGAACAAGTTCTTGCTGATCAATTGTCGTACGTGGTCCCATTTCGAAAAACTAATTTTTCTGCACGATCTTTTCAAAGAATTCAGCAAAACTGAACTTGGACACATTAGGTCTGTTCCGGTACTACGATTAATTGCGATTAATCGTGATTAATTGCAATGAAGCTGTTCCCGTACTCCGTTTTACTGAAAACTGAAAATTTCCCCTCTTTCAGTAAATTTCAGTAGGGTCTGAGCTACTGAAAAATACTGAAAAGTGTCAAACGATGTGGCGCGAGTAAATATTTTCAAATGTGCGCGGCAAGCAACATATTTTTTTTTGCGTAATGTTGCTATGAAGGTCGAATATTTTTGTGGCGATAATTTATTACCGCTAAGGATGACTTTATAATCAGTATTGTTCTCCCAAAAACCGAAAACTGACACTTTCGGTTGTCAATTTTCAGGAAATACAATGAGAGCGTTCCCGTACTTTTCATGAAATTCCCCACCACATGATTCAGGAAAATTCAGTAAAATTCAGTTACTGAAAGTACGGGAACAGACCTATTACAAATATAATGACTAAAGCATAGACAAAGAAATAATTACTGCATTGCAAGATAACGGATCATTGCACACCTACAAAGTATTTGGTTGAAATAAGCTGTGGCATTGTTTTCGGTTGCGTTTTTCGTTGTTTTAGAATACTAAACAAATAAAAATAAATAAAAGAAGTCATATTTGATTAGTTTAAACATTAGACTAATATCCTGCCTTTGAATAATGTTGATATTTTCTTTAGTTTAGTTTTTATAGGAAGTTAAAGTTTTTTTTACGTGTTGGTTGAAATAAGCTGTGAGCCACTGTATATACATACAGCACATGTTTTTCGCGCTTGAATGAATTTGAAACGAAGGAAGAAAATTTGGTTTGCTCTAACCCAACCCCCTCTCCTTTCCTCCCACTCCGTCTTCAAAAGATGTTTTTAAATAGAATAAATATTTATAAAATGAAGCAGTGTGTACGAGAAAAGTTGAGAGATGATGAAAAATTAATTGGTAAGGGTATTCGTAGTAGAGCTTATTGCGAAAGTCATGGCGCAAACAAGATTGACTTTGAAATTCGTAAAATCATGAATTTGTTTAATTGTCGAAAAATCGATGTGAGGTGATGAGAGAAAGAGAGACATCTTCTGCCACAGGCTTTCTCTGGAATGTATCCATAAAGATCGTGATGGATGTACATGTTTTGGAGTTTATTATTTATGATGGCAGAAAGTTGTGAAGCTTGAAAGCACAGTACATTTGATAATTATGTTTAGTACCGTATAAATGGTAAGTTGATGAATTTTAAATTTTTTTTTAGTGATTCTTAATGGAGCATATACCTGAGCTATAGGCTATGTGAATAAGTTTTACCATAAATTGTGATTTATTGCGACAAAACGAAGTTCATTTGCTTGAACTTCTTTATGCCGGAGCTTTCGATGTTAATGTGAAACAGATTAATGCGAATTATGTATCTGCTTCATATTGACCTGCCTTTGGTAATTTACTCTCTTGACGAACTTTCTTTCTTCATATTTCTTGATGAAAATGGCTGACAACGACTCTTTCGGAATTCAAAGAAAATCATTTAACAAAATCGACATACACACTTTAAAGTCCACACAAAAGCATTTAGGGATTGTCCCAGAAAACTTTGCACCTTTGAATTTTTCTTAATTTTTCTCATTTGTCTTTTCTAACCTCTCACGATTTTAGCTTAGGCTCCCAGAATTTTTCCTGAGTTCCCCGATTTTTTTTTGATCTTCCATAGTATTTTCAGTCTCTCGTGAAATTTGACTTGGTCTTCCTGATTTTTCTTAAGCTCCCAGGATTTTTTTTGGCCTCCCTGAATTTTCCTAAGCTTCGATAAATTTTTTTCTAGTGTCCTTGAATTTTTTTCTAGAGTCCTCTGATTTTTTCTTAGACCCACAAAACTTTTTCTCGAGTTACCTGATTTTTTTCCTGAGCTTCCATAAATTTTCTCACTATCTATAATATTTTCCGATTTTCTCGAAGGTTTTTATTGGCCCCCTAATTTTTCTTTAGCTCCCATTAATTTTTCCTGGACACCTAGGATTTTTCCTAAAGTCTTTTGATTTATCCTAAGACACACACCACGATTATTTCGTAGAGTTCCAAGATTTTTCTCAAAACTCCCTCAAGGAATTTCATAAACGTCTTTTTTTTGTAAATTAGGATTAAATAAGGATATCGAAACAATTAAATGATTTATTTTTGCATAAAACTTCTCTATCTATATTATTTTATTTAATATTTGTGCAGTTTTTGAATTCAGTACACCTGCACAAAAATTTGCGAACTAATTCGCTTAACCTTCTTCGTGCCCTCTATATTCCAATTGAAGCAACTGAATCATGGAAGTACCCCAGCCACGGCGTTCATATTCAATTTCGAAAGGAAATTTGAACTTCGAATATCTAAACTGTCAAATAACACTTTAAATTATCAATCAATACCCAAGCAACCTGTTGCACCTATCGAACATACTTCCCCTTCCGACTTGAGATCGAAACGGAAATCGTAGTTGCAAGGAGAAAGAACGAAGATCGACGGCACGAGCTCTTCCGCATACCGAATTCAGATGGAGTCGCGGAAGTCGAAGTCGAAATCAGAAGGGGAACGCGGACATCATCATATACGAAGATCGAACATTGACTAATTAGTTGTCGGCGATTATGGTCGTGTTTTAATTTCAATGGTGATAAATGGTGTTGTGTAATTAATTAGTGAAGTGATAGAAACAAAAAAACAAATAAAAGGAAAGATCCATGTTGGAGTACAGGAAATAAGTAAGCATTGGGTTTTTGTTTAAAGATAGCATAAATAGCCGTAGTATAGTTAACAGCAAAACATGCAAATGCAACGCGATCGTAGGTTAAATATGGCGTCACTTGAACTACGAGTATATGTCCTTGAACTGTCGCGAGTGAAGAAAAGATATTTTCGGGGGAAGAGTAGTCCTGACTATGGTTTTAAACAAATGATATTTGTTGTTCATAAATATTTTGAACGAAATATTTAATGTTTCCAAAGATATTCAGTTTTTCTGATTGATGGGGGACGCTCGAATTTTCCAGAAACGATAAAAAAAGTCTCACGCAGTTGTTCCGTTCCGTCCGTGTTGCTTAGCTTATGAATCTCGCCGCCAGGTGTCACCATCTATGATAGATGGTAATCGTTCATTACTGTACAAATAGTTTGCTTACTTTAGTTGGTTAGATTTTGGGTTTTTTTTAATAAAAATATGAATTGAATGATTAATTTCCTGAAATTTTCTTTCGATTTCATCGGAATTTTAGTGCTGTGAATATATTACGTTGATTTTGACTAACGTTTATATGAGGAAATGTCAGTGTTGTTGTTTGCAATTCACGGTGTTTTGTCTAAAAGAAAGCTAGCTAGACAAAATTATATATTTTTTTACATTTTTCTGCTTCGTACGGCTTTTTGTTTTCTTATTTTGGCTTTAAAACAAGTCATCAACAATGAAAGCAGATTGTTTCATGGGGTTCAAGAAGCACAACAAAATTATATAGATTGAATTTTCATAAAAATGACAGAAGAAGAAAAAAATTAGTAACAATAGTCCAAGTGTTTAAGTACATTAAACTATGTTTAAGTATATAAACACAATTAATTTATTTAAAAAAAAATAGTAACTATAATCTAAGAACATATTATAATAATTAGTAACTTACGTAGCGATACTCATAAATCTAACTTAAGTATTCAATAAAACAATGATGTTAAGTCATAATGTTTGCATGCAGAATTTTATTGCAGTAGTTCGTTCCATCAGAGGACGATTGAAGTAATAACGAATAAATACATTATCACTTAAATTGTCCTCTGCTGGATCTTCTGCAATAAAATCATGCATGCTAATATTATGACAAGTACTATTTACATTAGAACATACAGCGCCTCAAACGAATAATCTGTCAGCGATAGTGGTCAGGGGAAAGAATTGAAAATGAAATACACACAAATCAATTTTTTAAAGGCCGAACCAGGGACTCCATATACTCGAAGGATCTACTCACTAGAAATCATGAGTTTCAGTACATTACATTGAACTAAATAGTTAAACTAACTAAAACATTGTTTAAAAAAAAATGTTACAACGCACCGAAAAACATAATGATAAATTTTAATGACCCTCGAAAAATAAGTTAAAGTATTCAATTCAGTCAAAATAAATCCCATCACCATCGCGCTGCAAATACTGTTTTTTCTTTTATAATAATTTCATACACTTGAAAACTTTTCACCTACTGTACCGTTTTCTTTTCATGCAATTTTCAGATCGGAAAACATAACATTTCGGATTTTTTCTCCCTATTTTCTCTCTCTCCTTTTCTCTCTCTCCCTGTCGATAGTGCAAACGACGAAATCACGATGAGAAAAATTTTGCATTTTTCGGTCCTTGTAATTCTCGAAACAAAAAGGAAAGTAACAAAAAAAAAAAAAACAAAGAACAAGTACAAACTTCAATTAAGCCCATTTTTTTCGGTCATTAACTTGATTTATTTTTTGTTTTCGGTATATTTTGAAAACGTGTCGTAGTTCGTTCGAGTTAAGAGAGTTGTTTCGGTGCAAATTGGATGGAATTGGCGAGGGTGGGAGTTAAAAAAGTGAAATTTTCCATTTATCGTTTTAGGTGAACTGAAGCGTTAGGTGAAAAGTATTTGAAGTAAGAGTTTTACTTTTGGAATGTTTTTTTCAGAAAGGGAGATTTCGTGAAAATTGCGGTATTGGGTTAATCGTGTATATAGAAGTTGTTTTATATCTTTTATAAAGTGATTTTTAGTAGGCTCTACACAATGAATTTCATACATTAGATGCTTTCCCAAACAAATAAATATTCGATTCAATTTCCGAACGAATTCTTGAAATTGAGATTTAATGCAACCTAAATCTCAATTTCAAGAATACTTTCGGAAATCGGAATGGTGAAAGTTCACTTGAAGTACCTTCACCAATATGAATTATTGATTACGGTTAGGTCGAGGTCTTCCTCCTCGGTTATAGAAGCTGCCCCAGCCCCATTTTCTGCATCCAGAGTCATGAGGTTCAGGCAGCTACCCAAATCGGAGGTAATTCTGACGCTAACCACATCGGCATAGAAATATTCCACATCCAATTCTTTCTCAGATATCGCCCTCAGACAGGAGACAAACTCCTTTCCAAGTGACTCCTCTGCCGTTTGAGCAACCTGTTTTGGATCAGGTTTCGCAGGCACCAGATCTCTCGAACCAGAGCTCTTTGACCTGTTGCTTTGGTAAATCCGCAGAGCCAACTTTTGGCAGTACCTCTTCATTTTTAATGAAAAAGGCTTCCCGCCGATTATCTGTCGGCTCGCCAATCCTCCGTAGGTTGATCTGGTTTGAAGAGCTGAACCATGTCCATTCATTAAATTACCGATCCATCATTCAATCATTTGCCATAAGTTTCTGTTTTTTTTTGCAGTTCTACGTCCCTTCATTCTTCTGCTCAGCTGACCTCTGTCGTTTCAGAGCTGAATCTGCAGGATTTATAAGAAGCGGATGCTCCCCAATTAGTGTTTTGGCCCATTGAAGTGACTTTTTATCGTTGTCGGACATTGTTTCTGGGGGGACGTTTTTGTGTAAGGGGACAAGCCTCTAGCTCTGCAGGTCCGAGAAGAGTTGGAACAGTTGCGTTGCGTGCCTGAAAAGGAGGTAGCACTTGTTGACGGACGAGTTTGGTTCATTTGCCGTAACGTTCCCGTCACACTGGTCACAATTCGGCTTCTTGGCATGCCCCGGGCCAGGTTTGGTGACCAAAGCCCCGGAAGAAGCTGAAGCAGGTGCTGAGGATATGGTGGAGGTCAGTGAAACTGGCTCATTTGCCATATATCCACAACGTTCTGCAAGTTTACCAGCTGTGCCGGTAGACAGTGAAGCCGGCTCATTCGTCATGTCTCCACGAACTCCAGCAGCTTTAACTTCAGTCCGCGGAGCTGGCTCATTCGCCATACTTCCACTTCCTGGGGGCTTTAGCTGCAACCGACCGCACAGTCATCTTAGCCCCTTCCCCCTTCCCCCTTCATTTATTGCCAAGTTTGTGCCTGACGAGCTTTCGTTTCATGCCGAAAGGATTCCCACTCAAAGCCGCTATCACAAGTTCGAATGTGTAGGCACCTTGATGATCCAATTGTTATTTAATGCAAGCAGGGAGGTCATGCGAGAATTGTCACAAGCCCTTATGGAGACAAGTGGTCAGAGCTGGACCGTTGTTAATCTAGAGTCCACCTCAACTGAACCTACACCAGCAAATTAACGGCGACGAGACTGCAAACGTAGCCTGAGCGCTTTAACAGGACAGAGATGATTGTTTTAACCCGGAGCCGTTCACGAAATGAATTTCACTCCGTCTCTACCGCGCCTGAAGACGACTAGGTCCTGGATACTATGACCACCGGCCCAAGTTCAACAAACAAAATCCTAGGTCAAAGAGAAGTCAGCGAACGAAAGCAGTCGTGAAGTGAGTCTAGATCTTTAATCGTAGCCCAGGATCCACCGCAAGGATGCGATCTAGTTTACATCCCTGGCGAAGGAAGCTCTGTACCAATTTCAACCCCTGGAGACAACAAGAGTTGTCCCAGAATTGCTTTATTTATTTATTTATTGTCCGAATCTACAGAATAAATTTAGACAAGAAGAAAAAAAAAAGGAAAAAATAAGAAAAAAGCACATACATAAAAATATATAAGAAAAAGATAGAAAAAATAACATAAAACTAAGAAAATTAATAAAATTCAGAATGGAATAATAATACAAACAAAAGAATAAAAAGCTAGTCGACCGAAAAAGAAACAAACAAATTGAGTAAATTAGGGCATATTCCAAGTATAAGAAAGAACGTTATTTGTTAAGGTTTTTTCAAACACTAATAACGTTTGAGGCAGAGGACCAAGGTTAAGGCTATTGTGCTGACGAGGCAAACGCAAAAGGGGGGAAAAGAAATAGGTGTCAGTGCGGGCGAATGTAACATTAAATTTGAAAAATGTTCTATTAGGACGGCCCGAATCTCTAACAGATAGGTGAATGCTGGGGTCCACCAACAAACAGCCGTTGAAAAGTTTAAAGAGGAGGCACTCGTCGAGGAACACTCTACGTGACTCAAAGGAAGGAATTAGAAGAATTGAGAGGCGCATACTGTAATAGCAATACGGGATATTGAACTTATAGAACAATGAGCGGGTGAATCTGCGTTGCACGGATTTAACCGCAGCAATCAAGTATGCGTAATGTGGACACCAAATTTGGCAACAGTATTCAAGAACGCTACGGACAAAGGAAAAAAACAGATATAGAGAAGTGGAAAGATTAATAAAACGTTTAGAGGATCTGATGATGAAGCCAGAAAAATGAGAAGCCTTGGCAGTGATGTGTAGAATATGTAAATCGAACTTCAATTTAGAACCAAAAATCACGCCAAGGTCCTTGATACTAAATAGAAACAACATTGAGAGGAGAGCCAAGGACACAGTAGGAAAAGAGCAAAGGGGATGTTTTGTGGGTGAAAGACATTTGATGACACTTCACAACATTCAAAGTGAGGGAATTAGCAGTGCACCAGTTAGCCAAAGCATCCAAATCGCTCTGCAATATGATACAGTCACTAACCGATTCAATCACTCTGAAAATTTTAAGATCATCAGCGTACAAAAAGTAGAGTGAGTTAAAGAGGGAAGGAAGATCGTTAATAAACAAAAGGAACAATAAAGGGCCAAGAATGGATCCTTGCGGAACTCCTGAGATAGGGAAAAAGGGTGTGGAAGAGCAAGAGTTACCAGTAACAACACAAGAGCGATCACAAACATAGGAGGCGAACCAGCAAAAAAGGGCACCGGAGAGACCAAACCCTTCTAACTTTGACAGAAGAATGTCATGGTTCACAGAATCGAAGGCCTTGGCAAAGTCGGTATAGAGGACATCAACTTGCTTTTGCTAGTCGATTGCGGAAGCAACGGTGTTTGTCAAAGACAATAGGCTTGTAACCGTTGACTTACCTTTGATGAATCCATGCTGTTCACTGGCCAGCAGGGGCTAGACGAAAGGGTATACTCTATTGTAAACGACCCTTTGGAGGAGCTTACTGAAACATGGCAAAAAGAATATGGGACGGTAATTACAAATGGAAGATATATCACCAGCTTTATGGATGGGAAATATATTGGCGGATTTCCAAAGAGATGGAAAGGTTCCGGTTGAGATGCTGAGGTTAAAAATTATTGACAGAGGAACACACAAGGAAGATGAAAGTGATTTGGTAAAAAAATTTGGAATGCCGTCAGAACCAAAGCTAGTGCTTGCGTCAAGAGACAACATGAACGATTCAACTTCTAAGGGATTAGTAAACAAAGCAGACAGGGTACAATCAGGTACGATAAAAATGGTTGAAGACGAAGAGTTACTATGATGGAAGGTGAAAGAAGAGAAAAATTGAGCAAAGAGCTCACAAGAATCTTGAGGTGAGGACGCAGACTTATCATGAAGATACATAATAGAAGGAATGGTGGAGGAAGTTTTAAGGGATTTGATATAGGACCAAAAAGGCTTAAGATTGTCAGAAGTAATAGAAGTTTCGACATACTCAAGGTAAACACGCATTGCGTCATTGGCTGCCCTTTTAGCAGCGGCACGTAACCTTTTAAACTTCAAATGGTCATCAAGTGAGCCAGTCCTTTTGAATTTGCTAAGCGCTGCATCTTTGGCTCTAGTAGCAATTGTGACATCAACGGTGAACCACGGAGGGTCGGAACATCTTTTACAGCGAAAGGAAGGAGTGTAGCAGGAAATTAAGTTGGACAAGAGGGAATAAAATTTGTAAAGAGCATCATTCACGCTCAGCCCTCTGAAAAAATTATACCAGTTAGTACCATTTATTTCATTGGACAGAGCGGAGTAGTTTGCTTTTTTAAAATTGAAACGAAGAGTAGAGGCAGATTTGTCTTTAGACGTTCGGGTTAGAGTTAATTCCATAAAAAGAGGAGGATGGTGAGGATCGGGGTGCACATACGGAGAAAGAAAAGGACTCAAGCAAAAAGAAGAAGGGTGAAGGTTAGTCAAGACGAGATCGAGAATCCTGTTGTTAGTATTAGGTACGTTGTTGAATTTGGGAAAGTGAGCAAAGGGACAAAAAGGAAGAAGTGGCGAGAGAAATATTGCTTGAAGATAAAATACAAAAGAAAGTATCATCCCAATTCAGTGACGGCATATGAAAGTCACCACATAACAGTAAGGAAGCAGAAGGAAAGCAGTCATTGAGGTATGACGAGATTTCCGCAAAGAAACGTTCATATACCAGAACGGGACTACTACAAGGAATGTAGATTGAGGAAACAATCAACACTGAGGAAGGTGAAGGAGAAATACGGACAATCACACATTCAACCGAAGAGAAGAAATACGGACAACACATATTCACTAAAAAAATTACTTTCAATATTCAAATGGTGGGAGCAGTGTATCTACACTGCATTTTGATTGAATTATTCCAAAAAGTAAGAATGGACACATCTAGCGCAGGTATTAATTACTTTATTTATTAAAAATAGAGTTTTATATAGATTTTTTTTACTGTTTCTGCAAATTGAAAAAATTTCAACTTAGACCAAAAACATCTCATCACGCAAAAAAATATTCACTCGCTAGGCAATGAATTTCCAATGTACCTACTATTTCATGAATCTAGTCTATATCGACTTTAATATTATAGCTCAACAACAGCTTTCCCGTCATTCGTTCTCCAATCGAACTTTGTTAAGCCACTTGAATACCTTCTACCAACTTCTTCGCTCTCGAAAAATAGCGTGTGAAGCTATGAGGCGAAAGTAGCACTTCAATTTATTATTCGTTGACTAGCCTATCATTTTGCCAGCAAAAGATATCAATAAAACATAGAACAGCATAGCTGCAGCCAGCCGTCACGTTTGTATCTATCCGTCCGAACGATGGCGGCTTCCTAACAACATCGTCGTCGTCGTTATTTTGATTGCATTTAGTCCTAGGCAAAATCGACTTGATTGTGCTTCAAGCTGTAAATAAAACCGATTGAATTTCGTCGACAAGGAGGTGTAAACGTGAGGAATGGTGTCAAGACAGAATATTGCAGCTTCTATCACTTAATCATCGGGGCATCCATCCACATTGAAACGACATAAAAGTCGAAAAGAATATTTCATTTATAGGCGAGAACAAGAAATTTCATTAGCTTCATTTTTTTTTCGTTTATAGATTCGATAGATAACATTCGTAGTGAGCTGTAATTTCTTTGCAATATTCTCGATAAAGCAAGCTTCATTTTTATTCTGATCTAAGCTTTAAAGTTGTTTCGCCTCAAATAATTCAACAAATTAACGAATTTCAGTCAAATTGATTTTATTTACATTAAAAAAAAAACATTTCTCTGGTCTTTCAGGTTTAATTAACAGCGAAAAACCATATTTCGACGATGTAAATCCGCGTAACGTTACAACCGTGGTCGATGACGTTGCCATATTACGTTGTCGTGTCAAAAACAAAGGCAATCGAACTGTGTCGTGGATGCGTAAACGTGATCTACATATTTTAACAACGAATATTTACACATATACAGGAGATCAACGTTTTTCCGTATTACATACACCTGGCTCGGATAATTGGGATTTGAAAATTGAATATGCTCAGCAGCGTGACAGCGGCATTTACGAGTGTCAAGTGAACACCGAACCGAAAATCAATTTAGCCATTGCATTAGAAGTTACCGGTATGTACATATAATGTAATTTTCATCATTATAGTAGAACTTTTGTTGCATATATTGTTATAGTACTGATGTTGATGTTACTGTTACTAATACTACATGAAATTTCATAGTTAAACGTTTTTAATCGAATTGTCACGCGGAAATGTAATCAGATACTCTTTACTGTCAAAACTTCGACGTAGGTTTAATGGAGACTGACATTAAGCAGTTGAAATAAGTTACTCTGTACTGTAAAAGTGTGATTCTAGTGAGATTAATGAATTTCTGTGTGCCAAAAATGTATCCATCTATGGACACAGAATATGCTTCATCAGAATGTCCGAAAAGTTTTAATTCGATAGAATCATTAAATGATTGAATATTTGGATAACTAGCTGCTCTGTTAAGTTTGAAGGGGCTACTGGCTTTTTATTATAAGTTGCGGATTCATATATAAAATAATATACGAAAAAAAATTCTAGCGCATTAGAATCGCTAAAAACACTGATTTTCGAAACATAGTACAGGAATCTACCACTTTGGTCCGAAGACTACATCGAAAATCATTGAGCAGAAAGGTTTTTACAATTGCTAAAAATTAAGCATAGTAAATCATTTCATGCTAATATTTATTAGCGGATGCTAATCTTTTCATTTTTTTGCCATTATTTTCCAGCATTTTCAATAAACCTCCCTGATTTTTCTCAATATCGTAGGATTTATCCAACGATCTCGTGCATTTTTTAAACACTTCCTGTATTTTTTCCGATCACTCTGATTTTTCTCACGGTCCTATGATTTTTTTCTACTATATCTTCATTTTTTTCAACACTTCCCGTATTTTTCCTAGACTGTTGTATTTTTTTCCAAAGTTTAAAGGACTTGTCCTTCGATCCTGTGATTTTTTTTCAAGACTTCCAGTATTTTTTCTAGATCGTCCTGGTTTGTCTCAACCTTCTAGAATGTGTCCTTCAATCCTGTAAATTTATTCAAGACTTCCAATATTTTTTCTAGACCGCCCTGATTTTCCTCAAGCTTTTAGAATTTTTCCTTGGATCCGCGGATTTTTGTCAAGACTTCCAATATTTTTTGTAGACCACCCTGACTTTTCGCAAGATCCGTAGGATTTATCTTCGATCTCGTGAATATTTGCAAGACTCCCAGGAATTTTTCTG